>PVIW01006855.1:0-80931 GCA_004026585.1 Noctilio leporinus | reverse complement strand
TACCCAAAGAATCCTGAAACACCAATTCATAAGAACCTATGCACACCTATGTTCATAGCGGCACTATTTACAATAGCCAAGTGCTGGAAACAGCCTAAGTGCCCATCAGTGGATGATTGGATCAAAAAACTTTGGTACATTTACACAATGGAATTCTATATAGCAGAAAGAAAGAAGGCACTTGTATCCTTTGAATAACATGGATGGAACTGGAGAGTATTATGCTTAGTGAAATAAGCCAGTCAGTGAAGGACAAATATCATATGATCTCACCCATTATGGGACAATAATGAGCAAAACTAACAACAAGCAAAACAGAACCAAATATGTGAATACAATGAATAGGTCTTCAGTGGTCAAGGGGAAAGGGGTTGGGGGGAGGGGGGAGGCAGAGGCAAGAAAGGGGAGCAGGTTAGACAAGAACCTAGTATAAAGGGACCATGGACATGGACAACAGGTGGGATTGACTTTGGGGGGAATGGGTGGGTGGGGAGAGGGACAGAGGGAAGCAAAAAGGGGATGGATATAATACAACAACAATAAAATTAAAAAAAAAAGAATACAGAGAATCAACAGTACAGTAGATAAAGCAGAGGATCAAATTAAGAATTTGGAAGATAAAGAAGCAGAAAATGTCCAATTAGAACAACAAAAAAGATACCCCCCACCCCAAAATGAGTGTAGTTTAAGGAACCTCTGGGGCAACTTCAGACACACTAACATTCACCTCAGGGGAGTGCCAGAAGGAAAAGAGAGAGAGCCCAAGGAATTGAAACCTATTTGAAAAAATAATGACTGAAAACTTTTTTACCATAGAAAAGGAACTAGATGTACAAGTCCAGGAAACAGAGAGTCCCAAACAAGACAAACCCAAAGAGGGTCACACCATGGCACATTATAATTAAAATGGCAAAGGTTAAAGACAAAAGGAAAAAAGCAGCAAAAGAAAAGCAGTTGGTTGCCTATGAGGGAGCTCCCATCAGACTGTCAGCTGATTTCTCAGCTGAAACTGTGCAGGCCAGAAGTGAATGGCAAGAAATATTCAAAGTGATTAAAAGTAAGGACCTACAACCAAGATTACTCTACCCAGTAAAGCTGTCCTTTAGAATAAAAAGACAGATAAAGAGCTTTTCCAACAAGAAAAAGCTAAGGGAGTTTATCACCACCAAACCAGTATTACAAAAATGTTAAAGGGTCTTCTTTAAGAAGAAGAAAAAATATGAATGATAAAATGACAATAAATATCTATCTATCGACAATTACTTTAATTGCAGATGGATTAAATGCTTCAATCAAAAGACATGGTGGCTGAATGGATAAGAAAACAAGACCCTTACATGTGCTGTCTACAAGACACCCACTTCAGATAAAAAGACACACAGTCTGAAAGTAAAGGGATGGGAAAAGATATTTCATTAAAATGGAAACAACAATAAGAAGAATGCTGAGGTATCAATACTTATACCAGGCAAAAAGGTCTTTTGAACAAAGGCAATAACAACAGACACTTTACTTCTGGGTATTTACCTGAAGAAACCCCAAAACACTAGTTTGAAAAGATATGTGCACCCATATGTTCATTGCAGCAATATTTATAATAGCCAAAAATCTAAACAACCTAAGTGTCCATCAATAAATAAATGGTTAAAGAAATGCATATATACCATGAAATATGACTCAGCCATAAAAAAAGACTGAAATTTTGCCATCTGCAGCAAAATGGATGGACCTAGAGGATATGGGGCTGAGTGAATTAAGTCAGACATAGAAAGACAAATACTGTATGGTTTTACTTATATATGGAATCTAAAAATAATAATAACAACAAAATAAATAAATAAACAAGCAGACCAGAGAAAGACTCATAGATACAGAGAGCATTTTGACAGTTGACAAATGGGGTTAGGGGGGTGGTTGGTGAAAAAGGTGGAAGCATTAAGCAGTGGAAATTGGTAGTTATAAAGCAGTCATGGGGATGTAAAGTATAGCATAGGGAATATGGTCAACAATATATATATATTACATATATATATAATATGTGTGGTGTCAGATGGGTACTAGATTTATTGGTGGGATCACTTAGTAAGTTATATAATGTCTAATCACTGGGTTGTACTCTTGAAACTAATATAATATTGTATGCCAACTGTAACAAAATAAAAATTATTTTTAGAAACGGAATAAAGTACTGATATATACTGCAACATGATGAATCTTGAAAACATTATGTTAAATTAAAGAAAGCAAGTCACAAGGCCCATATATTGTATGAATCCATTTATATGGAATGCCCCAAATAGGCAAATCTATAAACACATAAAGTTGATTAGTGATTGCCAAGAGCTGAGGAAATGGCTTGATAGACTGTACAAGAAACTAATAAAAGTGGTTGTTATCATAGACGGAGTGCTGGGGAATCTCCTCCATTGGCCAAGATGGCATAAGGGGCGGGGCGGGGCGGGGCGGGGGTGTGTGGTTCTTGCACTATGCGTGCCAATGGCTACAGAGATAGATGAATGTTTAGGGCCCCAGCATGCCAAAAGCTAGGAGGATGATAGTATAGAGAAAGAAAGCCCTCCTCTTCCTATCCCTGTAAGAACCACAGGCTTTAGAAGGGAGAGGAGATGGTCTTTGAGATGGGAGCCTACAATTCTCCAGGTCCTGGCACCTGAATAAACCTCTTCCTCTTGGGACCAGCACCTGTCTCACAAATCAGGCTTTTGTTGTGGCAGGCAGCTGAACCCAGTTGTTTGGTTTCAGTTACAGAAGCAGCGTGGCACAGATAATCTGAGATTTCTCAGTATATGCTTTTCATATTGCTCACCTTTTAAAAATCATGTTAATATGCCACCCAATCGAATAAAATATAAAATTTAAGAATAGTAAAGGAGGGTAGTTTGGTCCTGAAATTACAAATTTTAAAAAAGAATTTTATGCTTAAAGGTAACTAGTTTTTCTGTCTTTTCATATATCTATATGTATTTGCAAGTATATTAAATGTATTTTGCATGAATAAAATATACACTTTGCTTGTTTGATTAACATATAATTTTGTATGTTAATAACATAGAGTTTCACCTTATTCTTTAATCAGCTCCATTGTGTTCTTTGGTATGACCGTTTCTAACCACAATCATTCAGGCTGCTTTTCTTTAATTCTATTGAAGATACTACAATTAATATTCTTATAGATGTATATAAATATACTTGCCATTATCCATTCAGAGGATGATTTCCTTAGCAGAGAAATTGCTTGATAAACATTATTTTAAAAAATAATTTGCAAGTGTCTTGGGGCTAGGACCTTGAGTTGTGCTGCGTATATTCTACAACTAGGTGGCAGGAGAGGTCTATAAATTTCTAAGAGAACTGAGTATTGCGCATTTTAAAACTTTAAAAGTGTGTATGTGGGTATTTTTAATGATGTTGGTATTGTTCCTAGTTCATCTGTAACAATCCTGATGTTGTTTTCTATAAGGTAAGGCTGACACTTATTTTTCCAGGGGCAGTCAGGATTTGTGCTACTATTCCCAGTAATGTGCCTCAGGTAACAGAATCTTAAAAACCACAATGTCTGAATATCATCTAGACAATGATGAATAAAAGAATGCATGTGACATCAGCAAGTTTCATAGATGACAATAATAGAACATTTAGAATGTTCTTGCTACTGATGAATTTTTTTTTTAATTGTTGACCACGAGAGTGTACATAACCATAAAGTTCCTACATTTTCCCCAGTCATATCTTCTTGCTAACCTCAAGACTCATTAGTCATAAGCCATTTTTAAAGTATGTGACTACAGTACCAGAAAGCATCAAGAAAGAGAGAGAGGATTTGCAAGATGTGAAGGAAACAGTGTCTTAAGTTTCTAATGAAAAACTACATAGGTTATAATGGAGAGAATTAAAGTGTCCAGAAGCTGAAATAAGGTGCAAATTTGAAGCTATGTATTGGAGAGACTTAGTTCAGAAACTGTGTTGGGAACTGGAATTAATTATATGAAAACACATACCATAGAAAGTAAAAGGTCATGAAGGTATGCTCTGTTTTTATAACATGCTATTACATCTCGGTTATTTTGAGGCTTGGGACAGTTCTGAGTTTAGTTAGAATATGTCCTTGGGTTCCAATATCCTATATATAGGGCCTTAGAAAAATCTAGATTCTAGTGGCACAGACTCAGAACCCCTGAGCTTCTGCCATCTCATTCTGCCAGTGTGGCAGGTTAAACAGTCTGTAAATTGAGCCTTTACTATCACTATATTTGAGGGCCAACTAAATATCAGAGCCTTTTTATTAATGTTCTGGGATAATGAAGCAATGTCCATAGTAAATGGGGAAAAAACAGCTCTGAAAGTTCTTCAAAACTTCTTACCTGCTGAAAGATTGATTTTCTCCCTAAGCTAAAAAAACTATTATGATACAGCAGTTTTCAAACTTACTTATTTTTAGCAATAGGCTATTGTAAAAATGAAAATTTGATACAGAACCTCAATATATAGAATCTAAATAGATAAAATGACAAAGTGGAATCATCGGTTGAAAAGCCTCTTAATTTACCCCACAGGTGACCCCCAAAGGCAACAGAGCTTCCCGGAACTGCTGACCAGGTGGCTCTGTCCGTGGTGCACCAGATGGAACCCCACCCAGCTGCTCCCAGTTTCATGACTCCCTCAGAGTCACCCTTGACTCACTGAACAAGCAATTATCAAGTGCTTATTGTTTGCCCAGGACTGGGATGGATCCTGGGTACACAAAGATGAGTAAGGCTAAGTCTCCATCCTTGAAGAGCTCAGAGAGTCTAGTGAAGAATTCCTTTCTAAATTTTCGGGAACTTTCTGACTACCTGGACTACTCATTAAAAATGCCTGCTTCTAGGTTTTACCTCAGAGATGACAATTCAAAGGAAAGAGGTGGAGCTTAAAAATCTACCTCTTAATAAGCAATAACCTAGTGGGAGAGACAGAAACACAAACAAGTACAGTAATTATAAAGCAATGTGCTGAGAGTCATGATGGAGATATGTGGGAGCAATTACAGCAGAACAAGGAGGAGTGAGGAGCACCCAAAGGGGAGAGCAAACAAACTTTGGAGTAGGTCCCACACAGAGCAGGGTCTTAGGACAAGTTTCATAGGGTAGGTACTACTAGAATTCCCATTTCATAAATGATGATACTAACATTTAGAGAGGGTAAGCAACATACAGAACGGGAGCCAGGGCTGGAACTCAGATTTGTTTGTCTTTCAAGTGATGTTTCCAATTCTATTAAATCATATCATCTCTTAAAAGATGTAGAAGAAGAAATGGATTAAAACAATCTGTGAGAAGTAATCCCAAAAGGTAGGGGATTAGTCTAGCTTGGGGCACCTAGATGACAGAGGTACCTGGAGAGTGAAACTGGAAGAGGAATTTGCTTAAGGAGGAAGATGCTTTGCCCATGATGAGTTTCAGGTGGGGACCTACGGAGTCTCCCATGGGTAACTAGTCATGAAGCTTGGAGTCTGAAGCTTGGAGTAGAAATGAGAGAGAGATACAGGTTTGGGAGTTAATGGAAATCATGAAACTTGGTCAGTTCACTAGGGAGAATGTGTTAAGTGAGAAAACAGTAGAACAGAGGGGAAGAGGAGTATGCAAAGGAGAGAGAGAAGGAATGTTACAGAGCGATTGAGTGTCATTGAAACAAAGGGGATAGCTCAAGTGCAGTAGAGATATCTAAAAGGAGAGGGGCTTACAGCGCCCATTGGACTGGAAAATGGCATGGTTGACTGATGACCCTAATGGGAGCCTATCACAGCATGTTGTGGAATAGAGAAGGGGTTAAAAAAAAATAAAAATGTGGAAAGAGCAAAAGTGGACCCTCCCTTTAAAAGTTTTAGATAAGAAGTGGAAAGAGTTACTAAAGAGTGCTTATAAGGGGATATAGGAGCTAAAAATATCCCTCCAATGCTTCATATACATACAGGTTTGACATTTACCACCACCAACTCCTAGGAAGGCATGCCTAATCCATCCTTTCCCTTGATGCTTCTGAAATGAGAGAACTGAGCCTGGTTCTCAAGCCAAAGGAATGCAGATGAGGCATTTCAGCCAATAATAAAGGTTAGGAATGACCTTTCCTTTTGAATTCTCCATTCCTTGGAAGTCTTTCCTTAGTTCCCATGCCTGCTATGACAAGAACCCATCCAGAGCTGCCTTGCTGTGAGAGGTTTAGCCAAAGGTCGTCTCTATCATCCCATCTTTGCCTGATAGCTATTGGAGAAATGACTGGATCCTGTACTTGGTTTAACTAATAAATACATGGCTGGTTATCATTTAACTGGCATAATTCCAGCTCTACTGAAACAACAAAGAAACTACTGGGTGTCACTGAATCAGATCCATGTGTCACATGGCAGTGAACAAACACACTTGCCTGTGAGTGCCTGTCTTGGCTATTCCTCAGAGTGCAGGTCACATTACTGAGTGGTAACTGCCCTGGGATGCACAGTATGTCCATCCAGCATAGCATAAGCTGACCTTCATCTCTGCTTAAGGATTCCTATGGAACAAGGACATTGTTTCATCTAACATTTCCTTTAAAATAATACATCTTTGCCTTTTTTTTTTTTTTTAAATATTTTATTTCTTATTTTCAGAGAGAGGGGAAGGGAGAGAGGCAGAGAGGGAGAGGGACATCCATGTGTGGTTGCCTTTCACCTGCCTCCAGCTACGGACCTGGCTGGAGACCTGGCTGGCAACCTGGTGATGTGCCCTGGCTGGGAATCGAACCAGCGACCTTTGGGTTCGCAGGCTGGCGCCTTAGCCACTGAGCTACCAGCCAGGGCTCACATCTTTGCCTATTTAAGTGGTGTGTGATTGGGGATTGCTCCTTTGTTTTCTGCAAAACCCAAGCAAGGAAAAATCAACCAACCTGGTTCATTTGGAATGAGCAGGGGTACAGATGGATGAAACAGTGCAGTTTCCTGGGCTCCTCTAAGGATCCACATATAGGTTTTTAGAGGAAAGCTCCAAAAGTCCAAATTTAGGATTAATTCTAAAGAACTGACACATAGACTTATTCAAGTTAAAAAGAGCTTTAATAGGAGAAATTGACATATACCAGCAGAGCAGCTGCTTATTCCCTGTGGTGGTTGGCCAGGAATAAAGCCAGCCCCCTCTCAGGAGAGGGTCCCCTTTTTATAGAGGGGTGGTAATAGTAAAACCATATGGTGGGTAGTCATGTTGACCACCAGAAAGAACAATGTATTCCTAAGTTAACAGATAACATCAGACAAATATCCACACTCTATACATTCATTGTGTCCTTACTGGGGCCTGACATTTATCTTTGGAGGACATCCCAGCTTTCCAGATAGTCAGCTAAATCTGAGTCTACAGAGAGTTAAATAGTCACAGAGCATTAAAAACAGAGTCTCCGACATTTTCCAGAAGGCTTTACTGCTGGAGATATATTGCATCTCTGAATGAGTTTTCCTACAAGGTTAAGACTCAAGCGGAAGAAGTTTTGTCATTTATCTTTTTTTTTTTTTTTTATTTGAGAAGACATGACCATATTTATTAAGTAAGAGTGGACTATGGTGTGAAATGACCAATGGGTGGAATAAATTAAAACTCTAGAAGAGAAGGTCAGTGAAGCAGGTGCCTAGGGAGAGGGGACCAAGACCAGTGGGGTGGTCAACTGAGACCAGAGGGTGGAAAGGCAGTTTGGTCAAGGTCTAGATGGGATAATAGCTACTGTGTAATGGACACTTATTGTGTATCTGACACCATGCTAGGCAACAACCATCTGTGGTCCACTCAGCCACTCTATGGACAAAGAGACCGAGTCTTAGAGCAGTTAGGCAACTTGCTTAGGCTCCTACAATTAGTAAATGGTTACCCAGTGTTAGACCCTAGAGCGGCTGTCCCAGGGAGGCATAGAGACAATGGGAGAGGCCGGGAGTCAGTGAGGAGTTGGGGGAAGATGCTAACCAGGTACAAGAAAAGTACCTGTTGAGGGCCTGAATGAAAAAAAAGACACCTGTCATTCCCTGTGTGATCATCCGTAAGATTGTGGTTTTTCTCCAGTAGCATAGACTGGTTCTGCCCAGAGGAGATAGATTGCAGCCTTCATCCAGCATGGAGGGGAGAGAACTGAGGGTCAGTTCTCTGTGAACTGTGGTCTACAATTTGGGGGATTTGAGGGGTTGGAGGTAGAAAGGTTCAGGAGAAGCTGGTGAAATGGGAGAGGCTAGAGAGGGCTGTGAGGTTGAAGAGCAGGTGTCACATGAGGAAGGACTGGAGGCTGTGCTCAGCAGGCAGATGTATTGGTTAAGGGGCTTTGGGCTAGAATGTGAATTTAAATGGCATGAGACAATAAGAACATTTATTATACATAGTTACAAGTACTGTCTAAGGTGGATTTCAGGCTGCTGAGAAGTTCAGTAACATCTTTAAAGACCATTTCTTCAGACATCTAAAGTTGGTGCTGATTTTGTCCCCCTCCTTGTAGCAAGATGGCCACATCAGCTCCTGGAGCTAAACCATGGAAGAGATGGCTGGCTCTTTGAAGCGAAGAGCTTTCTACCCTCAACTTCACAGTAGGCTTCCCCCTGCTCACTGACCAGTGCTGGGCCACAAGCCCTGAAGCAAATGGAGTGGGCCTTCCTTGAGGCACTTACTGATGTGAGAGAGGTGGCAACTAAACAGAGTCATTCTGTTAGGGAGCTAGAGGGTCTCTGTAGAGGGAAATCAGAGTATGGAATGTGTGACGTGAAATTCAAAGCATGCACAAGATTGGCAACAATGGGGCTAAAGTGAAGTAAGGATGAAGGTAAGTAAAGTTAGGAAGGTGCAGGAATCAGATGCCTGGGTTTCCGGATGAATTACCCACAGAGATGTTAAAATGGTAAGCAGTGGAGGTAGAGAGAGGGACTTCATGAGCTAAGCTGTCAGGTCCTCAGTAAGTGACAGGGAAGATGCAGAAGTTGTTTGGTGACAGGACAAGAGGGAAAAAGTATGGGAAGTTCTTCTTGCCTTCTCCCCTGAATCCAGTAGATTATAAATAGGGCCTTATTTTTTCACAAGTCTCATCCCCACCATGTTGTCCAGGTGCTCATTTCTCCCCTGTGCCAGGAGAGACTAGCACTGTGGAGACTAGTCCCTCCACAGTCTTTCACTCCCTCCACTTCAGTTTTCAATCTCAGATGCACATTAGAATCACCTGGGGGACTTTTCAAGCTCTTGACACTCAGGGTACCCAGTAGTCCAATTTAATAAAAACCCTAGATTCTAGGTGCTTTCCAAATCTCCTTAGACAATTTTAATCTGAGCCAAGTTTGGGATGGACGTCCTACCTCTCCATATTGTTGCCCGTTATCTTCCCGAAAGGTGGTTGAAGCAGGTCCCTTCTATTTGCTCAGTGGGATGAATATGTTAAACCCTTACTATGTACATTTTAAGTACCAGAAATAGAAAGATGAAAAGCTCATGGCTCCCCCTCTCCAAGATGCCTCCCTGGGGACATAGGCACACACACTTGTAGTACAGGTCAACAGGTGCTATGGTGCAGGAAGACACCATGGCATTGAGGCAGCTCCTAATACAAACTTGGGAAAGGCAAGGCTCTTTGGAAAGATGTTAAGTAGCTTCTTTTTTTAAATTTAATTTTATTGTTGTTGTATTAAGTAGCATCTTTATCTTCATTTCACTTCCAGCCCTAAGACCAGCCAAGTCTACATCCTGGATATTGCTGGTATTTTGAACATTTTTTCCTGAACCCATCAAATACCAGAGCCCATCAAAACTCCATTTTCTTTCTGATAAAATTTGAACTTTTCATATTGAAGTATAAGGCCTTTCTCAACTTGGCTCCTGCCTAACTTTCCAGTTTCAACTCCTGCCACTTCTTTCGGAGTCCCACAATCCAGTCTCACAGGTGACTTGCAGCCCTTTAAAAGCACTGTACCTCCTCATACTTCTGGGATTTTGCATATTCCTATCTTTTTATTTGGAATATGCGTCCAGAACAAGCATGGAGGAGTGTATTCTGGCTGGAAGAAACAGTATGAGTGAATGTTTGAAAGATGACAAGGAAGCACCTTGCCCAGTCAGCCTGGGGGTGTAGACAGTGGGTCTGTGTTAGCATTCTGGTTAGAGCCAGTGAAAATCTTATGAAACCATAAGGCTTGTCCCTACTCCGAGATGCTGTGTGCTGAGCTGAGGTGGGCCTGGGGCTTTGGTTTCTCATAAGCCTATCACACAAAATAGGCTCCCCGTGCCTACTGCATGCTGGGTACGGGCTGCATTCAGTAGCAAGCATCCTGTAGCAAGCTCAATTCATTTCCCCTCATGTCCCCATGACCCATCTTATTCAGCAGAGAGCCACCCGCTTCTCAAAACAAGCATTTTGCTTCTTTGCATTTTAATTTTGTTTCTGGTAGTGCAGGGTTAACCCAAGCCTAGAAAGAAAGTTAATTTTTCCATATTGCAAAGGGAAAGAGCTTTTCCTTTCCCTTTTCTTAGAGCTTTTACCCTAGAAAACTTGTAAGTTCTTTGTGTTTTTGGGGTGTATGTAAATGTTTATAAAAGCTAAGTGGATCTTTGACAGTTTTACAACCCAGGGATGTTTTTTCTCAAGGTTCTAGGAGTCGTGACTTTGAAATATTAGCCTGACTTCCAGGCAGCACCTGGCTCCAAGTTGCAAACCTGCTTTCTGAATCATCAAGAGAAACTAATTCCCCTTTAGATAAATTAGCAAACACAAATAGCCATTCCAATTGCCAGGTGAATTTAGGATGAACTCTGTGACAAATGGTGCTGTCGACTCCTCTTTTGAGAATATGAATGTGACCTGCCTGTATCTGTAAAAGAGTGAGATTTCTTACTGACTTTGCAGTTTCTTTAGTCGATTGCCTGTGAGGCCTGCCACATTCCGGGGTAATGCTTATTCAGTACTATACTCTTTTTTTCCTTCTACTCCCGTGGAAAGGTTTTTGGGTAAGCAGATTTTGCTTTCCTTTTTGTTTCCCAATAGTGGAAAAACGCTTGGCTGGAAAGGGCTTTGTATGAATGTACACAACTTGAACTACAGGAATTAGCTTCCACCTCCTTCCCCGCATTTGCGGCGGGTGCTTGTCGGCGAACATCCCTGTGGCGCAGATCCCCAGTAGTCCCTGACTCCTGTCCTGCATTCCTAATTCCTATTTTTAGCTGCGGCCGCTCTCACTAACACCTGTCTGGCAAGCTGGTAGCACCCGAGGGCGCTCCGCCCTCGCCCCCCCCCCCCCCCCCCCCCCCCCCCCCCCCCCCCCCCCCCCCCCCCCCCCCCCCCCCCCCCCCCCCCCCCCCCCCGCGGCTCCGGGAGTGGAGCTGCCGGGAGCTCCAAGTCTGGAGCCTGGAGCCTGGAGCCTGGAGCCTACTGCCTGCGGCCCGCGCCGGGCCGCGATGAAGACCTGGAGCTCGGAGCACGTGTTTGGGTGAGGTCATGCTGCGGGCCACCCCAGTGGGGGCCCGGCCGGCTCCGGCTCCTGCCGCGCGCCGCTGGGGGAGGCCTAGAAAGGCCGGACCGCAGAGCCTGCCCTCGCAGAGCCTTCCAGCCTCGCGTTAATAGTTCCCAGAGCTCGGCCTTGGCTTCCTAAAAAGAGGCTTGAATTATCTGTCCCTTCAGGGGATGCGGTCTGATAGCGAGACCTTGAAGCGGTAAGGTGCTGCTCCCGGGAAGCGCAGCCTGAACCCTGAAGGCCGTGGTGGGATCACTGAAGGGCTGGGGAGGGGGTCGGCGGTCCCAGGAGGGCGGAGCCGTAGGGCGCACCTCTATTAGCCGTGTAAGTCTGATAGCTGGGTCGGGAACGCCCCTCTCGGCGTGGCACCCTTGGTGGGTGGGTGCTGTTGGGAGGGACCTGGCAAGGTGACAGCACGTACTCCTCAGCCCAGCCTGGCCTGATGTTGCTGCCACTCTGATCTTATTTGGGGCAGGGGGCGTGGGGTCCTACGGAGAGCAGAGGCACGGAGAGTGGCCGGGTCTTCTGCTGAGATTGCGCAGTGCTGCTGATCACAAACCTAGGCCTGTTTTATGAATGAAAGGTCCGCATCGGCCCTGGAGCTCAGGAGGAAGCCAGATAAAGAGAAAGCATGTGGGGGGTTGTAGCATGGAATATACCTGTGGGCATGGAAGGCCCCCAAGCTAGAATGGAAAACGGAGCTGTTTAAAAATGCCCCCGTGACCTAAGTGGTATCTTCATCTTGTCATTTTTGATACTCTGAAATTATTCTTTAATATTTTTAGAGGAATAAAGATTTAAAAAATATACCGGCCCCATTTACAAAAGCACTTAAAGAAAAAGATCAACTATTATTTTAAAATAAATTTAAAAAAATTAAAACTGCATGAAATAGAATCGCCATCTTTTGGCCTTTTCTTATATAAAATTAATGATAATTTATCAACAGTTAAAACCGCCAAATTACTCTTAATGAAATCTTTAGACTTGATGGATCTGGATTTTAGTGTTGATTTTTGTACAACCTGCAGCCTTTCTCAACTAGGGTTTCTTGACAGACCCCGTGAAAGCCTCAGTGGGAATGACTCCAGAGATTCCTCCCTCAGTTCTCCCAAGGGTGGGATGAAACTGCCACCATCTAGATGCAGAGGGGAGGAAGTTAAGCCATTGTATACTGGAGAGACCTGGGCAGTGGGGCTGTTTTTTCGTGGAATAGTTGACAAGGACTGCCCTAGAAGTTTGTAAAATGTTGGTTGAATAGCAGAAGTGAACTGTCAGCTGTGAAAAGTCACTAGTGATAAAATTCATGAATTAAAAGTGTCCAATTCAACAATTATAGTAAATTGAGAATTGTATAACCACCACCATAGACCAGCTTTAGAACATGTCCATCATCCTACAAAGACCCTTCAAGTCTGTTTGCAGTCACTTTCCGCTACCATCTTTTGCCCCAGGCAATCACTAGTCTGGTTTCTGTTTGTATAGATTTGCTTTTTCTGGACATTTCATATGAACTTAATTGTACAACATGTGCTCTTTTGTGTCTGCCTTCTTTCACTTAGTATCAATTTTTTGGAGTTCATCTTTGTGGTAGCCTGTATCAGTACTTCATTCACTTTGTATCCCTGGTATGCTGCCAATGCCTGGCACATAGTAGGTGCTCAGAAAGGGGTTGATGTATAATGGAGATTAGATGTCTTTTCAAAATAAGGGTGGCTACCCACTAAAGGCATTTCAGTCAACCCCTACACTGCTGTGAATTAAGTGCTGAACCTTGCCATTGATTTTTGAAGTTATAAAAGCAAAGGGACATAATGAAAATAGACCAACATAGAATGAAGCTGGCTGAGGACAATGTCGGGTAGGCCCCTGTGGCTGATGGGTTGCCAACAATGCAGTAATATGCAGTGGCACAGCCCAAAATGGGAAGCCCAGCTTTCTGACTGGGATTATTGTGGAGTTCTCCCCTTGCTGAGTACTTTAAAATCCTGATTTAATTTTTTCTTTGAGGATTATAGATCCTTTTCCTACTTGTTTCTTTTATTTTTGTGTTGTACTATCCAATGAATATTAATATTTGATCAAAAATTAATAAGGTTGCTCTGGAAAGGCAAGAAATAATTAGGCATAAAATCTTTTGATCATATCAAGATTTCTTCTTTTGTCCATATCCCAAAGAATCCCTGGGGACTGGAGATCAGGCCCAGCAGAGAACAAGGTAAAACACACCTACATAAATGGAGAATTTGTTGAGAAAACCAGCCGAATGTGTGTTACCTAGGCAGGGTTTCAGTTTGTCTAAATAGTAATTCAAAATATAGAACTGAAATATTAAAATATAGAAAAGGGCATTTGAAAGTTAGCAGGTTTATAAATTTCATTCTTACTGCACTGACTTAGGTTTCAGGTGGATCTATAAACTCTTCAGGAACAGAGTAAATACAAGTAGATTTTTGGCAGGTTCAAGGCCATATATGAGGTGTGTCCAGAAAAAGTTCAGCCATGGTTAATACAAAGAGAATGGTTTTCAAGACATTGATGTAACCTGACGACAGTCAAAGGGGGTGGACTAGAGTGCTCATGCGTGAATAATGATGACTTCACTGTACTAGTCAGTGGAAGCAATAGATGCCATTGAGTGAGCATGCGTACTGTGTGGCTGTGACCTTTGAAATGACTGAGTAGAACCTTTGAAACGACTAAGTAGAGCGATGAATCTGCATCAAATTTTGCATTAAGCTTAAACATTCTTCTGCGAAGCTATTTGGATGGTTCAGAAGCCTGCAGTTATGGGCAACTGGTGATTGGCAGCTTCATCTTGACAATGCACCCACTAATGCATTACATCTTATGCAGAGATTTTTGGTGAAACATCAGATCACCCAGGTGACTCCACATCTCTTCAACCCAGATTTGAGACCCTGCAACTTCTGGTTTTTCTCCAAACTAAAATCACCTTTGAAAGGAAAGAGATTCAGACCATTGAGAACAGCTGATGGCGATTAGAACCATGTGAGGTGCCAAGATGCCTATATTGAAAGAGACTGAGGTGTCATTGTCCTGTGTACCGTGTTTCTTGTTTCTTATGTCTTCTTCAATAAATATCTCTATTTTTTTAATATTATGTACATGGCTGGGTACTTTCGGGACAAATTTCAAACGTGAATTTCAACAACTACCTGGAAAGGTCTCTCTTTAGTAGATAATGTCCATCTCAGGGAATTAATGGTTTTGGAGAAGATGATTCCCTAAAGCAAACTTCCTCTCTAGTTAGAAGCAGGGAAAAGAATGCCCTGCCCCTATGCTGTTACGGTGGTCCCAGTTTTTCCACCTTTGTCCCCCTTTTGCCCTCATTCCCTCTAGCAGTACCCTACCTTAGTTCATGTCCATGGATCATGTGTGTAAGTTATTTGGCTTCTTCCTTTCCTATAACATTTTTAACATCCCTCTGTTAAAATTTTGTTACTACTAGTTATGCTTCCTAATCCCTGCACCATTTCCTTATTTCTCCCTCTTCCCTCTTCCAGCTGATAATGCTCCCAATGATCCCCATATCTATGATTCTGTTCCTGTTCTGGTTGTTTGCTTGGTTTGTTTTAGATTCAGTTGTTGATAGTTGTGAGTTTATCATCTTAATGCTCATAGTTTTGATCTTCTTTTTCTTAAATAAGTCCCTTTAACATTTCATATGTTAATGGCTTGGCGATGATGATGAACGCCTTTAGCTTTACCTTCTCCGGGAAGCACTTTATCTGCCCTCCCATTCTAAACAATAGCTTTACTGGATAGAGTATTCTCGGTTGTAGGTACTTGCTGTTTTTTTTTTTTTTTTTTCTTTAATAAGAGAAATTGTACATTACAGATAAAAGTTGAAGCATCCCCCCAGTGCAGTACCCACCACCTCCCCACAGATAAGATTATGAATTTGGTGGGTTTCCCTCTGAAGATGTATGCTCCATTTGACTACATTTATGTGTGCTTGTATTTATTGTTTTAAAATAGAAATCAATGACATACTCTTGCACAGATCTTTTGACAATTTCCCTTTCTGTGTATATATTTCTGGTTCACTGAATCAAGGACCTACTTAGACCAGCAATTCTCAAACTCTTCAGCCACAGGACTTTTTTACACTCTTTGAGATTATTGGGACCCAAAACAGTTTTTTTATAGCTATCCACATTTACCATATTAGAAATTAAAATATATTTATTAATTCATTAAAGTCAATAATAAACCCATTACATTAACATAAATAACATTTTAATTTTTAAAAAAACCTATGTTTTCCAAAACCCCCAAATAAGAAGTGATACTGTTTCCATGTGTGTTTGTTTGTTTTTACTCATTTCTGTAGTATCTGGCTCAATAGAAGATAGCTTAATACTCATATCTGCTTCTATATTCAGTGTTTTACAATCTTTTGTTTTGGTTAAAGTATATGAATAAAACCTAAGGTCACACAGTGTGTGAATAAAACCCTGTTGGAAAAGGTAGGAGTATTTTAATAGTTTTTAAAAGTATTTGTGGCTACTTTTTGCTACTATAACAAAATAAGTGGTAGTTTCTCACAGTAGTTACAGTGTAAAGTCTGAATTATAAGGACCGGAGTAATTGGCCTGTCCTATGCTTTGAACAAATGTTTCACTGGTGTATGATTTTGTGGCATCTTGCACTGGGCATTTGGAATATATAGGTTTACCTGGTTATAGTATGGGACAGTCCTCAGGTCATGGGAATGGATAAAAGTTTTTGAAAATTCCAATTTTCACTTGTAAGTTAAACTTTATCTTGGGCAACAAATACTATCAGTTGTTTTCCTTGAAATGATGGGCTCATTTCATTAATTTTTGGGTCCCAGATACCCTAGACTAATAACCAAAGTTTGTCCCTGAGCTGTTTCAAGTAGGAGTGATGGGTGCGGAAAGAAGCAGCCAGCTGGGCCACCACCCAAACAGCTGCTGGGCACTTTGCCAGCCTCTGCGCACCTCTGCACACAGCAGAAGCACCCCGTGCATTCTTCCTGTGACCTGTTATGTCTTACATGGTGCCCACTATAATTCCTTTTTAGGGCTTGCTGAAGATGGTGGTATATAGGCTGGATTGGCAAGGGTTGGTCAGGTTTACTGGTCACAGAACAGACTTCTATAGAGGGATGTAAAGCACAATCAAGTCCTTTTGAGTTTTAGGCTATAGCTAGTTGTACTCTGATGAATAATGTTGTTATATAAGTTGTTAGGTTTAGGGCCAAGCATAGTGGGGTGTCTAATCCCAGTTTGGGTCTTAGCTATCATGTGGTCAAAATTAATGAAAAGGACTCAGAGAACCAAATGAGTAATTTTACTCTTTCATCATAAATAGTCTTTTTATTTGTAAAAATTTTATTTATTTTTAGAGAGAGGGAGAGGGAGGGAGGAAAGAAAGGAGAGAAACATCCATGTGAAAGGGGAACATCTACCGGCTGCTTCTCACACATTCCCAGAACCAGGGATGGAACCTGCAACCCAGGCAGGTGCTCCACCAGGAATCAAATCTCTGACCCTTAGCTTTGCAGGACAGTACCCAATCAACTGGGCCACACCACTCAGAACATCACCATGGATAGTCTTAAGAAACACTGGCATGGTTTTCCTGTGTGCACAGCAGTGGGCGGTGACCATGAGTGTGGTTTGGGACCTTGCCCTTAATTTGTGGGGAGATGCCGGTGGTTTTATTGCTCCTGCTTTTGAAGTGTAAATGTCAGTAGGATAAAAAAGACAGACCATGTCTTAGTAGCATTGTGAAACAGTTTTGATTTTGCAGACCTCCTAAAAGGGTGTGGGAGCCTCTGGGTGTGTGGACCACACTCAGAACTGCTGACCTGGGCCGTAGAGTTGCTTTGGGTAGAGTGCAGGAGCACTTTGCCTTGTTTGCGGCCATCTTTATCCTTTTTCTTTTTTTAGCTTACTGTTATGGAAATTTAAAAACTATGTAAAAGTGAAGGCTAGAATGCCCTGGCCAGGGGGCTTAGTTTGTTGGAGCATCATCCTATACACCAAAAGGGTTGAAGGTTCAATCTCCCATCAGAGTGCACACCTAGGTTGTGGGTTCTACCCTTGGTTGGGAGTGTATGAAAGGCAACTGATTGATGTTTTGCTCACATCGATGTTTCTCTCTCCCTTTCTTTCTCTCTAAAGTCAATAAACATGTCCTTGGGTGAGAATTTATTTAAAAAGTGGAGACTAGAATAATGAGTGCCCAATGCTATCTTCCATGTTAACATTCTTTCACAGCCAGTCTGACTTCATGTTTCCACCCACTGTTTTATCCTCCAATTTATTTTAGGCAAATCCCTATAGCCATCCTATAATTTCATCCCACTTCATGTTTCTGACACTCTTGCTGTGCATAGAGAGAGGCCTTGGTTATTCCTTCCCACTTCTAGTATGGAAGGGGAGTGAATCCTCCATCTTGGTACCAGCGCTGTGCTCCATGCAGCTGCCTTGCAGAGGGGCACAGAAGTTTCCCACCCTGAGGATGGGCTTCCACTCCACTGTGGCTACTGTGAATAGTTACCACGGACTATTCCTCCTGAAGATAAACTTAGCAGTTCCTTGTGTGCCCAACCCAGGCAGCTGAGAATAGTGACGGAGAGGGGGGTTGCACTTTCTTGCCACCTGTAGGTAAACTGCTCTCAGGGGCTATGCCAGCTTCTATCATCAGCAGTTCTTGTCTTCCCATTCTCCCACATCCTCTTCAACACTTGACGTTGCCAGAGTTTTCCAGTTTTGCCAGTTGAATGAGTGTCACCTATTTTCTTTAACCAAGACATGTATGATATTGACTTCTGTATGTAAGCTTTGTTATTTGAAAAATGTTATTATATTTACCCTTTTCCTCCATTTTTCTGTCAATGTCTATATTAACTTGTGTGGTCATCCTGCTGCAATTAGTGGAATTATATATGTATTTTAAGCAAGTTGTATTTAGTTTAAATCATTAGCTAAAAGATGGAAGGTTTCCAAGTAAAAGAAACATTAATGTAGGAGATATTATGTAGGAGAACACAAACAGTTCTTCAACTTCTTGATAGTTTTAAGTAATTTAAAAAGACATAGCCTGTTCTTCTTAAAGTAATGGTTTTTATGAGAACAGCTCTTAGGAATGTGACACACAAGGCTTACAGAGCATTTTGTTGAGAAGGCCTGCCTATGTGACCAGGACCCTTGCTACTTTCACATATCTCTAGATTCTCCTTCCCCAAGATCTTGGGTTGACCATGTACCTGGCAGTTCTTCCCCAGAGGAGAAAGGACTCATTCTCTGTATCTTACAGAGTCATCTGGATCAGCCACATCTGAGCTTCTTCATTTCTTTATGCTAAAGCCTGTGAACTTAGTGACATGATTCCATGGTTTGTAAAAGTATTTCTTTGTTAAAGAGAGGGGATTCTGAACCAAGCCCTGACAATTCAGAGGCCATGGAATGTCATGGAAAGAATATAGGGTGGGGAGCTGGGAGACCGGGTCCTGCTGCTAACATTTTGACCTGGGACAAGAGTTTTATAAAGATAAAATAGATGAATGGTCAATACTATCTAAAAAGGACATCAAATATGAAAGAAGACCCTTCAATATGTTCATAATCTTAAAAAATTTTTTATTTTTTAAAGATTTTATTATTTTTAGAGAGAGGGGACGAGAGGGAGGCAGAGAAGGAGAGAGACATCAGTGTATGGTTGCCTTTCACCTGCTTCCAGCTATGGACCTGGCTGGAAACCTGGCTTGCAACCTGGTTAGGTGCCCTGACTGGGGAATCGAACCAGCGACCTTTGAGTTCATAGGCTGGCACCTTATCCACTGTGCCACCAGCCAGGGCTTATGTTCATAATCTTTAATATTTGTTTTAGTAACTCCATTTCTAGGAATTTTTTCTAAGGAAAAATTAGGTATGATGAATAGACAAATGTTTACTACTATCTTCATTTTATAGTGCAAAATTAGAAGCAATCTAAATAATATACCATTGGGGAATGGCTAAATATAAATATCCACAAGATGACCTATTGTGCAGCTATTTATAATTATATTCCTGAAAATAGCTTTATGATATAGAAAAATGTTGATCATTTAAATGTAAAAAGCAAATAAGTCCATATGTTGAGCATGATCCTAGGTTAGTTTTTTAAAGTATGTGTGCTTGTGTGTATTGGTCTAGTTCTGAGTCCAGGCTGTGTCTGCATGTGCTGTTCAAACATGTTTTGGCACATCTGGAAAAATGATGGGGTCCTCAAGACATACTTATCTTGGCAGGGGGCTCAGATGGTTCCTGGGAGCACACACATTCTGAAGGAAGGAAGAATTAGGACATTAAGTGCTGTTGGGGAAGGTTCCCTATGAATACACCACAGTGGTACCTTACGTGGCTTCCCCAAAACTTGTGTCTTAGGTTTTGACCCTAAATAAGCACAGAACTTGGGAAAGCAGTGGGGCAGGGAGCACCTGGCTTGGGACCTCTGATGGCAAGAAACAAATTGGGGACCCAAGTATCTGTCCCCTCACCCCAGGGGCTCAGGGCCAGAGAAAGAATGGCAGCATCTTTCAGAAGCCCAAGGGTCCACAAGGGAAGAACACCTTCTGAGTGTTTCACACAGATACTTTTTTTACAACCAGGAAAATATGTGGCCTCTTCCAAGTCACATGATATTTAGAAGTTGAAACAAAGTAGTTGCTTCTTCATAGCACATCAGTAGTTGGGAGCAGTAGCCTGCCCTAGATATGCATAAGGCAGGTGTGTTTTTCTGTTATCATGGTATCAAGCTGCCAGGTATTGAGGTGGTCAATTAGGACAAGAAACCCAAGTAAGTCACAGCGAGGCCTTTATTCACTGCAACGGTGCAGGCAAGAGTCAAAAATGGTACCAACTTCCCAGTGTTTCATCACCCCTATGGAACAGCAGGGGGAGGCAGGGGACAGGGATGCTCATCTCACTGCCACTGGCCCCATACCAAAGCATTTACCTCTTTACGGACTGGAGAGAGGGCCAAGAGGGAGGAGAAAATGCTGGGACAGGAAAAGTGCTGAGCCATAAGGAAGGATGTGCCTCAGCCTAGGGCCCTCAGGGATGAGGAAGCCTCTGCGTGGAGGGTCCTCCCGAGGAAGAGGAACAGAGACCTGCTGGGAGCAGCTGCTGGGCCCTGAGTTCCTGTTCGTGCCCCAGGTGCCCATGCAAGGCCTGGTGGCAAAACCTTATGACTGCCTGTGGTTGGCTCAGAAGGATCACAGAATCCAGGATTTGGGTCTGGAGCTGGACTCCTCAGATATATTTGTTTGGATATACCTTTAGTTAAAACCAAAAGAAAAAGCTTTTTTCATTTCACGGTATGGTACATAGCATCTTTGGTGCCCAGTGCCACTCCGGCACACTTTACAAATCACAGTGATTGCTTGCTTATGCTGGTGGTTGTATTTTCCCTCCAGCCATCCTTGGGACACTGTCATCAAGGCTGCTATGCGGAAGTACCCAAATCCGATGAACCCCTGTGTCGTGGGAGTTGATGTGCTGGAGCGCAGCGTGGATGGTGGCGGCCGGCTTCACAGTCACCGCCTCCTCAGCACTGAGTGGGGGCTGCCTGGCCTCGTGAGAGCGGTGAGCCCGAAGCTGCCTGCCCTTGCGGGTACTTGCCCCACCCCACTATACCTGCATCACCCTGGCTAGACCTGCTTTGCTTGGACTGGCACCCATCTGCAGGAAATGACAACCTTCCCTTAGTGTCCACTCTGGATTTCTGGGAAGCCCAAGAGATGATCTGTTTCTCTGTAAACTTCATTAAACTTCCCATCTCCACAGGTCCTGATGCATCTGACACATGGCGTGGCTCCCACACTATTAGCCCCTGCCACCACCAGAGCCTCTCCTGCATTACTCTACAGTGTTGGATCTGTTTGCTCAGGCTGTAAAGTACCACAGATTGGTGACTCAAATCACAGACATTTGTTTTCTCTCCATTTTGGAGGCTGGATGTCTGAGAGTCAGATGCCAGCAGGGTGGTTTCCTCTGAGAAATATAAGAGATGAGTGTCTCAGCCTCTCTTTGGCTCACAGTCAGCTGCCCTCCCACCACCTCCTTACAAGGTTCACCCTCCTGCCAACCCCAGATCTCTGCATGGCCTTCCCTCCCTCCCCAGTTCTGCACTGGTGGAGGGGCCTTTCCTGAACTTCTGCCCTGCCCCCTGACCATTTTCTTTTTTTGTCAAAGCATTTATAACTGTCAAACACTCAAGTTTGCTTGAATTCATTGATTTGTTCCATGTCCACCCCACCTGCCAGAACAGAATCCCAGAGTTGCTGCCTGGGGCCTATTCATCGCTGCATCCCAGCTGCATAAATAAGTGAATTAGTAAATGAAATGGTATTTTGTGTGTGAAGCTACAAATGAAATTTTAACACATCATTATGCTAGTTTTGCTTTGTTTTTTTTTTTCTTCAGATTTTGGGAACCACTAGGACTTTGACATACATCAGAGAACATTCTGTTGTGGATCCAGTGGAAAAGAAAATGGAACTTTGTTCCACCAATGTAAGCAATGGCCTAAGATGAGAAAGGTGCTTGGTATGTCTTGTTGATGGTGCGTAATGGCTTCATTTAATTTTATTTCCAGCCCACCTTTGGTCTAAGTGATTGTTTCTTTTTAGTAGACTGAACTTATTTAGTAGTATTTTATTTATCTTTTTATTCTAGTGCAATAAATGTATAGAAATATGCACATAATGGTGAGTCATGACAGTGAACACACCTATGTAACCAGCAGATAGATCAGGTGACAGAATGTGACCAGTCCCCCACAGCCCCCATGTAGCTCCTTTCCAAGATTTCTACCCCCCACCCCCAGGATAACTGCTATCCTGACTTCTAATAAGAGAGATTATTTTTAGCAGTAATTTTATTTTATTTTATTTTGATTTAGCAGTAATTTAAAAGCAACTTGTTTCCTTTACTCCCTCTCATTTCTCTCAATTAAAAAAAAAATTATATTAGCTTAATGCACATTCATAAAACCTGTTGGGGAGAATGCATGGGCTAGGAACATGGTTTACTTGATAAAGTCCCAGTATGTGGATCATGTCACTGTGTGCTAGAAGATTAGGTTCTGAACCGCTTGCAATTTTAGCATATCACATGTGACCTTTGCCAATGGCCCCCTTCCTTGTCCCAGGTCACCTTCTGTGTCACATCATAGGGAGCCTTGCAGGTGCTCCCCACCCAAACCTGCCATTCCTGGTAATTTACATACTATATTTTTTTCTCTCCTCTGCTTGGAAAGTTCCACTTTTGTCCTTCACAAGAGCTTAGTTTTCAGTAGAAAACTAAAGAAGGATTGTTCATGCTACAGTGAGGTCTAGTGGAAAGGAAATAAGTATGGAGTAGGACAATTGTGAATCTGTGTCCTGAAATGATCACTGAATAGTTGTATGACCACCTATGTTTTTTGTTAACCTTTTCTGGATCTCACATTCCTTGTCTGAAAAAATAACAAATCTCATAGTATTATTGTGAGGATTAATGAAGGGAAATAAGGTTTATAAAATACAGTACCTGGTGTAAAAATATTGCACATAAAATGAAAATACCTAATCAGAGTTTAATTTTTAATGTTGTTAACTATTTCCATACTCTGTAATAACTGTAACTAGTGACACTCTTTTGATTCCTTTGCACTTAATGGAGGAAGGAAAATTCCCAGTTAACCACTTGGCCAGAACAGTGAGGCCAGGCAGGAAAGTTCAGTGAAAGATTATTGCATGAGCAAACAACTGTTTTAAGTTTATTACTGCTAGAAGATTATATTGCTTTTTACCACTTAAAATTTTTTTAAAAAATGGTCTTCTATTGGAATTGGCTCTTTGCTAAGGATAAAATCCCATTGGCCAATGTGGCAACCACATGTGGCTATTTCCATTTAAACTAATTAAGATTAAGTAAAATTAAAAATCAATTGCCATAGTCACACTAGTCACATTTCAAGTATTCCATTAGCCACATGTGTTTAGTGGCTTTAACAATGAACAGCACAGATATAGGACACTTCTAATGTTCCAGAAAATTCTGTGGGACAGTTCTATTGTAGAGCTTCAGTTTTTAAACAGGTTTTCATGGAAAACATTAAAAATGTACATAAGGGGCTACTTGATTTGTGGGAAATAGCACTGGAGGAGACAATGACTATACAACTTGCTGTCACTGTCTGTATAGATTCAGGGCTCTGCCCTGTGAACCCCCAAAACATAGTGTCCCATAGCTAGAACCTGCTGCTGGGGGTGGGAAGCTTCCTGCTTGTTCACCTTCATGCTGACCCATGAATACTGTCCTCTACGGAGGGCTTGGCGGTTTGAAAATACAGGTTCCCCTGCTATCTGAAAGTAGAGTGTTCCTATGACACCTTAGGAATCAAAGTGATATAAAGTGAAGCAGTTTATTTTAGGACATATCTTGGTTACAATGCACACAATAAATGGAGACAGAGCACAGATGCTGACAGACACAGTTCGCAGCTATGCGGCTTGATGCTGAGATGCTGAGTGTGGTTCCTGGGGAAGGGGCTTGGCGGGGCTGCTCTCACTGTTGGGGTGTGCCTTGCCTCCATGACGGCTTGCTGCAAAACTAATGCTGGACACTATTTTTGCTTTGCATCTTTTTTCATAAAAGCAAAGATCCTTTTCAGATTTCTTTCAGTTAGTGAAAACAGTGACTAATGTTGGTCTTTCCTAAAAGCAAAGTGGAATATGCAAACTTTCAAACAGTGAGGATACCTCTCCTGTGAAGGCCAGGCCCACCTCAGGTTTGGGAAAAGTGTGGAGAGAGGGCAAGTGACAGTCACCAGGAGCAGCAGCCAGAACATGGTTTTCCCGGGATTTAATGTGGTGGTGCCTTCTGGGCCTAAATGTTTCTTCTGTTCTAGCTCTAGTAAGTGCTGATTTGGGGATGGAAGATGTTTTGGGGTTTGCAGATGGTTTGGGAAGAAATGCAAGAAAAATAGAACCTAAAGCTATTGTTATATTTTTTTAAGATCACACTCACAAACTTGGTATCAGTGAACGAGAGGCTGGTGTATACACCTCATCCAGAGAACCCTGAAATGTACGTGGCCTCACCCTGGCATCAATATGTTAAGCTCCAAGGTGAGGGTGGGGTGGAGCTGCCCCTCTCTTAGGGGCTGCTCAGCCTTTTAGCCTTTTATTTCTTGCTCTTCCGTAGGACTGTGCTCACACAAGAAGCCATCATCACTGTGAAGGGGATCAGCCTTGGTAGCTACCTGGAAAGTTTAATGGCCAACACAATATCATCTAATGCAAAGAAGGTATGGACCTTGGTTTGGGCCCTGTGTGTGCTATACCTGTTAAGGGACAGAATAATCAGGTGAAATGTGTAGTCCCATATGTCCAAAAGTGCTGGGTCCATTGTTTAGTTGAGCTTGTAGTGCCATAATATGTTCCACATTTACATTCAAAACAGAGGCAAAGGAGACCATCTGAGGGAAAAGTGCAGGGTAAACCCAGACAAGGCAGAGCTGAAATATCATAGGCTCAGTTAACAAACCCCACACATCAAAAAGATGTGTTGGCATGGTCAAGCAGGAAATTTGGGATTTTTCATATTTAGGGGCATTGTGTAGCTTTGGCTGAAACTTTCCATCTGCAAGATGACCCTGGAGTCAGCTGCCATTCTCTGCAGGACTGGGGAATGAGCTTGGTGGAGGTGAGATGAGAAAGGATGCAAGCTGGAGACCGACTTCCTCGGGGTCCCTAGGTGGAGGGCTCAGCATTAGTGAAGCAGAGACTACTCCTGGAATCCAGGTTGCCCCTCTCCAGCAGAACTGATGGAAAGAGCTTGGATGTGTGCAAGTTCAAGGCAATGCCACTTCGTAGAGCAGTACCTTGGCTTTTTACCTTAGTGTACCTCATGGGCTCACATCTTCCCCAGGCTATCCTTGCTTCCTCCCAGTCCTGACTTTCCCCTCCCCTTTCCTCCTTATTTTTTATTCTTTTTTTTTTAGTCAGAAGTGATTCTCCATTTGGGGATCTGTTAGATTCTGTCTATGCTGTATTTCCCTTCCTGCCATACTTAAGTCCCAATTTAGTGGAAAGCCATTTATGGCTTGCATTTAGTTTAGAAGAACCAGTCTGCCCCATTGTTTAGAAAACCCAATCTGAGAAATGTGTGCAGTAGCTTAGCTCAATTTGGGGAAGGTGGGGAAGCACAGCGCCTAAAGCTGACCTCACTGTGTCTCCCCTGCAGGTGGGTGAGCCCTCCGAGGAAGAGACAGAACCTTACTGACCTGGGTGTCCAGGAGGAAGTGAATACTGAGGCCAAAGCCACTTCAGTCAGACCTTTGAGAAAAGTTAGGGTCAACTCAGTGCAGCCAAATAAAATAGGTTTATTCACTTATCTTAGGGGTTATTATGTTGAAGGCCTAATGAAGATTCAGTCTTCCCTCTGGCTATATTATGATTTGACAGAATTCCTGTTCAATTGGGGAGATGTCTGGGATGACTGGTAGCCTGAGGGTGGGCCCAGAGGATGGAGTGGCAGGTCATCCAGGGACTCAGGACCCTGAGCTTAGTTAGGGACAGTGCATGGAGGAGGTCCTGAGGGTGGCTGTTGTTTTCCTCTGCCGCACTCAGGAGGTGATGGTGTGGGTTAGGGGTGCCAGGATCAATGTAGCCCAAACTGATGCAATTTTAGGCAGAATATATACCACCTTATTTATGAACTTGAGAAACTATCTGCATGCAGTTAAAGATTGCTCACAAATAGTTACTGCTGTATCTTTAAATTGCAGCACTTTCCTTCTGCCATTTAAATTACAGGCTTAGAGCTGCCATCTGCAGTGAGGCAGATTTCTCATCATGTTGAAATCCTTCTGTGTTGCTCCAGGGGTGGGCTGCTATTGAGTGGATAATTGAAAATTCTGAAAGCGCTGTGAGCTAACTGGGGTCTGCGCCTGCGCCTTGTGATGAACAGTGGTAACTACACTATTCTTTAACCTGGTAGAGAATTTAGCAGCTTGTTAACCACATTCATGGTGTGTGGTGTTGGGAGGGTGTATATGAGATGGAGTTGCATGCAAGTCCTCAGCCCTGTGCACCATAGTGTTTTTCTGTAGAGAGAAAATCAATAGGCTCATCCTCTTCCTAATTCATCTCTTTGTTTTATGGCAGGATTTATTTTCAAGGGAAACTTGAATGCTTGTTTTTTGTTTGTTTGTTATATCAGTGTATGGTTGCTTTTCATCTGCCTCCAGCTGGGGACTTGGCTGGAGGCCTGGCTTGCAACCTGGTTATATGCCCTGACTGGGAATCGAACCAGCAACCTGTGGGTTCACAGGCTGATGCTCAATCCACTGAGCCACCCCCGCTAGGGCCGAATGCTTGTTATCTTGTCTTATAAAGTACTTGCTTACATTTCCTGTAACTTGTGCATAATAAAGAGGTGTTCATTAGTGGGTCCAGACAGTGTTAAAGATGGAGATAAAGGGAGGATTTTTTCATTTGGAGCAGGATTTAAATGTTTGCACATATTCTCATAAAGACCACTCGATACTTCTGTGCCAGCACTGCCAGGAGGAAGGTGGCCCACCTCCTTGCTCCCATAGCACCTGGCCATGCATCTGCCACTGGCCATTTCCTTTTAGTGGCCAGAGCCATTTTTAGTACCTCCTTAAGCTACACAAACATCCCTTAGCTTCTTAGGCCAGCAGTGGCTGGACTGTCAGAACTGATTTGTCAGCAGTGATCTTGCTTCCTCATAGGAAAGGCAGTTTCCTGCCGCCCTCTCTTCAGGAAACTCTTACTCCCCTGCCTTGAAACTCCACTCTGAGGATTTTTTTCACTGTGCTGCTCTGGGCCCTACCTCCCATGGTCTGTCTGTCTGTCTGTCTGTCCACAGTATGAGTACACATTTGGTGCCTTAGTCAGCAAATGAGAGCCACAGGGTCAGGCTTCTTTAAGAACTTCTTGCTGATTTTTCTTAAGTCACTGAAGTTTAGGGTTGCTAGACACCTCTACCTCAAATCCAACACCATAGTTTGCAACTGATTCTTTTTTCTTCCCTGGATAGACTATTAAGGTGACCACCTGTGGAGGGCCTGCCTGCTGGGCGAGTACGGTGTGTGTGGGCAGTGTGGTGCGGGCAGTGGTGTCACTTCTTGTTGTGGACTCGGCCACATTCAGTTTCTTCATACATTAGAACTAACCTGCCTCAATCTTTGATCAGATGCCTCACCCAAAAAATCAAAGAAGAAAGGGAAAAAAAGAAAGGGAAGAAGAAGCAAGTCTGAAATATGGTTCAACAGCCCAGTCTGGGAGAGGTGTGGAATCTGCTGGAACCTGCTGCCTGCCCGCTCATAGACTCCTCCAGGCTGCTGTGGGGACCTCATAGGACAGGAGGCCAACAGAGGTGCAATGGAGTTCGGTCCATTGCAGAGTGAGACCCAGAGAAAGAAGACCTCAGACAGAAGGAAGATGAGGACCATGAAGCTGCCACTTTGTTGTCCCAATTGCTGAGCCAGGGTCCTGGGAGCTGGCCCTGCTCACAGCCAGTTGCCCCCATGCCAGCATTCGGTCAGCTTGTTCTTGTGCCTCGTCTATTTTCTGCTTAGCATCAGCTCGTATCTCTTTTCTTGCCAATTCTTGGGATTTCTCTAAATAGCTTTTCTCAGACAATTTTATGCACGTAACTTAAGGTAAAATAGAGTTAAAAATTAATGCCAAAAGCAAACGCTCTTACCCCTTCTGAACAGCAAGGTTCAACCCTTCTGAGAGAACTCTGAACTTCTTTGTCAGTTTCTGCCATTACTGTTAGATTTCTAAATAAATAACACTATACTATTCTTTGATTTAGCAATTTTAGATATTATCTGTTGACTTCCTCTTGTGGTAGATTATTATGTCACCTCTCTTACATCTTCTCTCCCTCCCTCATTCCCCCAATATAGATATATTGTAAGTTATGGAGAAAAGCACATTCAGAATTTCCAGAATTTTGAAAATATTACTGTTGTTTATTATCCAGCCAAACCTAAATTATGTTTTCTTATACAACTTTTTTCCCTTGAATGTAATACTAATCTTATTTTTTTCATCTATTTAATTTTATTTCTTCAAAGTCTCTGGCTGAGTCCCTCTACACTGTTCACTCTCAACAGTACCTCATACCATCATTTTCCACAGGTCAAAACTTTTAGGTGGAACATTCCTTACTGCTGCTGTCCCTCCTGGAAGCCTGGTCTCACACTCTGACAAGCAGCCACATGGTTGTCATTATTTGTGGGCATTTCCTTGGCTTGCCTCCTTTCCTGGAACCCTTGTCTCCCAGATTCCCTTCTTTCCTCTCTGTCTTTTTCTAGATGGGGGAGGACATCTTGTAGTAGCTCCTAAGACTTGGTACATCTGAAAATATCTCTTCTCATGCCTCATTCCTAATTTGACTGAACATATGATTCTAAATAAGAAAACATTTTCATTCAATTTTAGAGGTGTTGTTCCATTGTTTTGCACTCTGATTCATGATTCTCTCTGTATGAGAATTTTTTTCTCTCTGAATGCTATGAGAAATTTCCTATGGCTAAGTCTGGTTTGAAGTGCTCTACTAAAATCTACAATTTGTGCTAAATTCCTGGTTTTCCTATTGTACTATAATTATGTGAGATATTGTTATGTGAGATATAGGGGGAAGTGGGTAAACGATACACAGGGCCCTCTTGCAGCTTCCTGTGAATCTATAATATTTTCAAAATTAAAAATTAAAAAATATAAAAATACAGACATCACAGAAAATGGCAGAGGTGGATGCTCCAAGAATCAATCCCCCCAATGAAACAATAAGCTGGCAAATATGACAGAATTACCTTTGTTCGTTCATTAAATTGCAAATATGAGTGAAACTATGTGGTATTTGTCTTTTCTGCCTGGCTTATTTCACTTAGCATAATACTCTCCAGGTCTATCCATGCTGTTGCAAAAGGTGAGGTTTTCTTTTATCTTTTTTTTTATTTCCAAGTACTATTTCATTGTGTATGAATAGTACTTGGAAATAAATAGTACAATGTAGTACAGCTTTCTTATCTATTCACCTATTGATGGGCTCTTGGGCTACTTCCAAATTTTGGCTATTGTAAATAATGCTATAATGAACATATGGGTGCATATATTCTTGTGAATTAGTGTTTCCAGTTTCTTGAAATATATTCCCAGAAGCAGAATCACTAGGTCATAAAGCAGTTCCATTTTTAATTTTCTGAGGATGCAGAGTGGCTGCTGTAATCTGCATTCCCACCAACAATGCATGAGGATTCCCTTTTCTCCAGATCCTCACCAGAACTTGTTTGTTGATTTATTAATGATGGCTATTCTGATGGTGTGAAGTGACATCTCGTGGGTTTAACTTGTACCTTTCTGATGTCTAGTGATGTTGCACACCTTTTTTTTTTTTTTTTTTAAATAAAGATTTATTTATTATTTTTAGAGAGTGGTGGGGAGAGAGGCAGAGAGGGAGAGAGACATCAATGTATGGTTGCCTTTCACCTGCCTCCAGCCATCGACCTGGCTGGAGACCTGGCTTGCAACCTGGTTAGGTGCCCTGGCTGGGGAATCGAACCAGCGACCTTTGGGTTCACAGGCTGGCACCTTATCCACTGTACCACCAGCCAGGGCCTTGATTTCTTCAAATTAAATCTAGATATAAGTGAATATGCGTATAGATACACACATACACATGTTGGTTCTGTTGCTCTAAAGAACCCTTAATAATACACTATCGAAGCTAAATTGTTATCAATTCAAATTAGATTATATGAATTAAAATATTGATTATAATTACCACGGTAACCTGTAAGAAAATAACTAAGAAGACATACAAAAAAGGAAAAAAAGGGGGAATCAAAATGGTATACTAGAAAAAAAAACACAACAGAAGGCAGTGTGGAAGAATTTGGGTACAAAAAATTATGAAATTTAGAGAAAATAAGTAGCAAAATGTAAGGAGGTAGTACTTCTTTAAAGTAATTATTTACTTTAAAGGTAAATGGATTAAATTCATAAGTTAAAAGACAGAAATTGGTGGAATGGACAAAAAAAACCCATGAATCTACTATATATGTTGTCTCCAAAAGACTCACTTTATTTTATTTTTCATTCCCAAAAGATTTAATCTTATTGTTTAAATCTCTGTGTTCAATATAATAGCCACTTAAAGTGTGGCTAATTCAAACTGTGATATACTATAAAGTACATACTGGATTTTGAAGAATTAATGCAAAAAAATTAAAATATCCCAACACCTTATATAATTATCACATGTCAAATTATATTTTAGAAAAGTTGTAGAAATTAAGCATTTTTCTTTTTCTTTAAAAATTATTTTACTCTGGAATGCTGTTTTTGTAAAATATATCACAGAAATGATGTATTGCAGAAGTCACTATCGTGAAAGCTGTCTTAGAGACAGTGCCAAACTCATAGTAAAAAATGGATTTGGCCCTGGCTGGTGTGGCTCTGTGGATTGGTGCAAGCCTGCTAACCCAAAGGTCACTGGTTCAATTCCCCAGTCAGGGTACACAACCAGGTTGCAAAGCCAGGTCTCAAGCCAGGTCCTTAGCTGGGGGAAGGTGAAAGCAATCATACTTTGATGTTTCTCTCCCTTTCTTCCTCCCTCCCTTCATTTGTCTCTGAAAATAATAAATAAAAATGTTAAAAAATGAATTTAGTTTACAAAGGACTCACTTTAGATCCAAAGACACAAATAGGTTGAAATGTGAAAGGAGGGAAAAAGATATTCCATGCAAATAGGAACCATAAGAGCAATGGGTGGCCAAACTAAGAAAAAGAACAATAATTAAACAAACAGACAAAAACAAAACAGACTTTAAGCCCTGGCCAGGTGGTTCATTTGGTTGGAGCATCATCCCATACACCCAAGGTTGTAGGTTTGATCCCCAGCCAGGGCACATAACTAGATTGTGGGTTTGATCCCTAGTCAGGGTGGATATGGGAGGCAACTGATTGATATTTCTCTCTTGCTTCAATGTTTTTATCTCTCTCCCCCTCTCTCTGAAATCAGTAAACATACCTTTGGGTGAGGATAAAAAAACAACAACAGATTTTAAGTCAAAAATTGTTGCAAGAAATGAAGAGTGACATTATGTATTGATAAAAGGGTTAAATCATCAAGAAGATAAAAGTTATACACGAAATATACATAAAACAAACATTAACAGAACTGAAGGGAGAACTAGACAATACTACGATACTTGGAGACTTCAATAATCTACTTTCAATACTGGATAGAACATCAGACAGAAGATCAATAAGGAAATGGAGAACTTGAATAACACCATAAACCAATGTGACCTAACAGACGTATATAAAACAGTTTACCCAGTAACAGCAGGCCATTTTTCTCAAGAGCACATGGAATATTCTCCAGGATAGACCATATGTTTGGCTAAAAAACAAATCTCAATACATTTAAGAAGACTTAAATCATACAAAGTATCTTTTATGATCACAATGAAATTAGAAATCAAGAGAATAAGGAAAACTGAAAAATTCACAAATATGTGGAATTTCAAAAATACTTCTAAGTCAAAGAAGAAATTACAAGTGAAATTATAAAATATTTTGAGATGAATGAAAGTGAAAATAAAACATATCAATACATATGAGATGCAGTGAGAGCAATTCCCAGAGGGAAATTCATAGTTAAAAATACCTACATTAAAGAAGTATTATGCAAAGTGAAATAAGCCAGGCATCAAAAGACAAATACCATATGATATCACCTAATATAGGATACTAATGAACAAAATAAACAAATGAGCAAAATAGAACTAGAGGCATGGAAACAAGGGACAGACTGACAGTGACCAGAAGGGAAGGGGGAGGTGGAGAAAGGGGTAAAGAAGGGGAAGGGTCTAGTTAAGGAAGTAGTCTAAATGACTCATGGACAACAGGGTGGGGATTGACTATGGCAGTGGAGCGGGTGGGGCAGTGGAGAACAACAGGGAAAAAATTGGGACAACTGTAATAGAACAACAATAAAAAGAGAAATAAAAAGTTTGAAACAGTTTGAAAACAGTTTAAAAAGCTGGTGATAAAGATGCTCACAGATTTGTCAGATATGCTTAAGTACAGCAAACATAGAAGGGAAGAAGTGAAGTTTAGGCTGAGTGAAAAGAAGGAAAACCCACATGAAACCAATGCTGAAGGGAAGGAAAATGGGGTTCAAATCAATGACTTGGAACATAGGAAGAAATAGTCAACCAGTACAGAATGAGGAAACAAGAATTGAAAAACATGAGGAGAGGCTTAGAAACCTCTGGGACGACTTTAAACATACCAACATCCAAATCATAGGGGTGCCAGAAAAAGAAGAGGAAGAGCAAGAAATTGAAAACTTATGTAAAAATATAATGAAAGACAATGTCCCTAAACTGGTGAAGGAAATAGACATGCAAGTCTAGGAAGCACAGACAGTCCCAAAGAAGCTGGATCCAAAGAGGACCACACCAAAATGTCATAATTAAAATGCCAAAGGTTAAAGATGAAGAAAGAATCTTAAAAGCAACAAGTGAAAAAAGAGTTACCTACAAAGAGGTTTTATAAGACTACTATCTGATTAGTCAAAAGAAACTTTTCAGGCAAGAAGGGACTGGCAAGAAGTATTCAAAGTGATGAAAAGCAAAGACCTACAACCTAGATTACTCTATCCAGCAAAGCTATCATTTAGGTTGGAGGGCAGATAAAGTGCTTCCCAGATAAGGTAAAGCTAAAGGAGTTTATCACCACCAAACCAGTATTATATGAAATGTTAAAGGGACTTAAGAAAAAGATAAAAACTACCAGCCCTGGCCTGTGACACAGCGGTTAAGGTGCCGGCCTGCGAACCCAAAGGTCGCTGGTGCGATTCCCCAGCCAGGGCACATAATCAGGTTGCAAGCCAGGTCTCCAGTCATGTGCATAGCTGGAGGCAGGTGAAAGGCAACCATACATTGATGTCTTTCTCCCTCTCTGCCTCTCTCTCCTCCTCCCTCTCTAAAAATAATTAATAAAATATTTTTGAAAAGATAAAAACTATGAACAACAAATTCAAAACTATCAACAACAGAATCTAAAATAATAAAAACAAATTAAACAAATAACCAGAATAGGATAAGAATCATAGGTATGGAGATCATTGGGAGGACTATCAACTGGGAGGGGGAAGGGGGACAAATGAAGAAATGGTGCAGGGATTAGGAAACATAATGGTAGGTACAAGATAGATGGGGAAAGTTAAGAATAATATAAGAAATGGTGAAATCAAGGAATTTATATGCATGATTCATAGACATGAACTAAGGGGGAGTGAAGGGGAGTCCTGGGTGGAAGGGAGCAAAAGGAAAAGAAATTGGAACAACTGTAACAATATAATCAATAAAATACACTTTTTCAAAAAAGATTTTGAGGAAAATTTGAGGGAAAAAAAAGAAACCAAACTAATGGCTTACAGAAGGAAGAAATTATAAAGATTAGAGATGAGATAAAATACAGACTAGAAAAACAGTAAGATAGAATTCTTGAAATCAAAAGTTGTTTCACTGAAAAGATCAATAAAATTGACACACCTTTACTTAAACAGACCAAGAAAAGAAAAAGAGAGGATTCAAAGTAAAAATAAATCAGAAATGAAAGTTGGGACATTTCTATCAACCTTATAGGAATAAAATGATATCAGAGAATACTATGAAGAGCTATACACCAACAAATTAGGAAACCTAGATAAGATTAACAAATTCTTGGAATACATTACCAAAAGTGATTCAAGAGAAAAATAGAAAATCTGCTCTGATAGTGTGGCTCAGTTGGTTGAGTGTCATCCTACAAAATGAGATGTTGCCAGTTCAATTCTTGTTTGGGGCACATGTCTGGGAAGTGGGTTTGGTTCCTGGTCAGTTTGTGTGTGAGAGGCAAGTGACTGATGTTTCTGTCCCATATCAATGTTCCTCTCCCTCTCTTCCTACCTTCCCCCTCTCTGAAAATAAATTTAAAAATATTTTTTTTTCCAGCCCTGGCTGGTAGCACAGTGGATAAGGTGCCGGCCTGCAAACCCAAAGGTTGCTGGTTCGATTCCCAAGCCAGGGCACATGGCCGGGTTCCAAGTCAGGTCTCCAGCCAGGTCATTGGCTGGAGGCAGGTGAGACGTAACCATACATTGATGTTTCTCTCCCTCTCTGTCTCTCTCCCTTCCTCTGTCTCTGGAAATAATAAATAAATTCTTTAAAAAATATATAGATTTTTTTCCAAAATGCCTACATTAATTCATTTGTTTAAAGAATTACACTTTTAAGTAATATGAATTGCAATATTACCAAACACATGCAAAAATACATTTACAGCCATACATATTTTTACACATATTTGAAGTACATACTGGATTTTGAAGAGTTAATACAAAAAATTTTAAATAGGCAAATAACTTACATAATTATTACATGTTAAATGATAGTGTTACTATTCTATAAAATTATTTAAAATCTTTTTAATAAAATAAGAAATAGAAAACCTCAACAGGCCTATAGCAGGTAGAGACTTATTCAGTAATTAAAAATCTTCTTGGGCACTAAATGGTAATGGAAAAATATACAATAAAGATTAACTTAAAACAAAGAAAAAAGCTTTCTGAAAAAGGAAAGTCCAAACTTCTAATAGAATTAACACCAATCCTTTGCAAACTCTTTCACAAATAGGGGAATACTTCTCAACTGCTTCCACATGATAAAGGGCATTTTTGAAAAACCCACAGCTAAAGTCCTACTCAATGGTGAAAGATGGAAATCTTCCTTACTAAAATTAAGAACAAGGCAAAGTTACAAACTTTCATCACTGTTATTCAACATTGTATTAGAAGTTCTAGCCTGAGTAACAAGACAAGAAAAAGAAATATTAAAAATCCAAACTGGAAAGAAGTAAAACTATAGCTATTCATAGATGATGTGACCCTATATATAGAAAATTCTAAAGAATCCCCAAAAAGATAATTTAAGAATTCAGTAAAATTGCAGAGTACCAGACCAACAGGTAGAAATCAGTATATTGGTCACAGCCACTTACAGTCCTTGCAGCTGACTGGCCTGGGTAAATCCTTCCCATTGATCTGCAATGAGCAACCAAGGTTCAACTATATATTTTTTATATTAGCCATAAACAACTTGGAAAGAAAATTTAAGAAAGCTATCCAATTTGCAGTTGCTTCCAAAGAATAAAATATATAAAATAATAAGTTAAAACAAGCAGGTGAAGAACTTACACACCGAATATTATAAAACATTGCTGAGAGAAGTAAAAGAAGATGTAAATAAAAGAAAAGACATCCTTTGTTCCTGGATTGGAAGACTTTAGTATTACGCTGGCAATACTGCCCAAAACATTCTACAGAATCCATGCAAGCCCTGTCAGCTTCCCTTTCCCTCAGAAATATAAAAAACCAATCCTCAGGTTCAAATGAAATTTCAAGGGACCCTGAAAAAAATATTATAGTAGAACAAACTTTGGAGGGCTCACACTTTCCAATTTCAAAACTTCTTACAAAGCTACAGTAATCAAAGCAATACAGGACTGGCATAAAGATAGACATACGGATCAATGGAATTATATTGAGAGTGCAGGAATAATTATATTCAACAAGGGTAACAAAACAATTCAATGGGGAAAAGAATAGTCTCTTCAACAGATGGTGCTGGGACAACTGGATATCTACCATTAAGGAGAATGAAGTTAAACATATAATCTTCCAAAACAGAATCAAGAAGGAGAAAGCCTGAATAGACCAGTAACAACTAGTGAAATTGAAGAAGTAATTAAAAAACTCCCATCACACAAAAGCCCCAGACCAGATGGCTACATAGGTGAATTATACCAAACATTAAGGGAAGAACTAACTCCTATCCTTCTCAATTAAAAAAAAAAAAACCAGCCCCTGCTGGTAGCACAGTGGTTAAGGCGCCGGCCTGCGACCCCAAAGGTCACAGGTTCGATTCCCCAGCCAGGGCACATAACCAGGTTGCAAACCAGGTCTCCAGTCAGGTCTGTGGCTGGAGGCAGGTGAAAGGCAACCATACATTGATGTTTCTTTCCCTCTCTGCCTCTCTCCCTTCCCCTCTTTCTAAAAATAATGAAATAAAATCTTTAAAAACAAACAAACAACAAAAAAAAAAACCCAAAAAAACCAAAAACCCGATTCCCAGACAGGGCAACATAACCAGGTCTGTGGTTGGAGGCAGGTGAAAGGCAACCATACATTGATGTCTCTCTCCCTGTCTGCCTCTCTCCCTTCCCCCTCTCTCTGGAAATAATAAATAAAATCTTAAAATAAAATAAAATTAAAAAAAAAAATCCAAGAAGAGGGAAGATTCCCAAACTCTTTCTATGAGGCCAGTATTGTTCTAAACCCAAAAAATCAGGTCAAGACACAACAAAGAAAGAAAACTACAGGCCCAAATCACTGATGAACATAGATGCTAAAATCCCCAACAAAATAGTGGTAAACTGGATCCAGCAACACATTAAAAAGATCATGCACCATGACCAAGTGGGACTCATCCCAGGGATGCAAGGATGGTACAACATCCAAAAATCAATAACCACAGTACACCACATAAACAAACTGAAAGACAAAAACCATATAATCATATCAATAGATGCCAAAAAAGCATTTGATAAAGTACAGCACCCATGTATGGTAAAAATGCTCAGTAAAGTGGGAATAGAGGGAGCATGCCTCAACATAATGAAGGCCATATATGAAAAACCAGTAGCCAACATCATACTCAATGGGCAAAAGCTAAAAGCCTTTCCCTTAATTAAGATCAGGAACATGACAAGGGTGTTCACTCTCTCCACTTCCATTCAACATAGTTTTGGAAGTTCTAGCCACAGCAGTTAGATAAGAAAATGGAATCAATGGCATCCAAACTGGAAAGGAGGAAGTAAAACTGTCATTATTTGCAGATGACATGATAGTGTGTGTAAAAAACCTGATAGACTCCACAGAAAAACTATTCAACCTAATAAGTGAATTTGGCAAAATAGTTGGATACAAAGTTAACATCCAGAAATTGAAGGTATTTTTGTACACCAAAAATGGAACATCAGAGAGAGAAACTAGAAAATAAATCCCATTTACTATAGCAACAAGAAATATAAAGTTCCTAGGAATAAAATTAACCAAGGAGATAAAAGACCTGTTCTCAGAAAACTACAGAACACTGATGAAAGAAATCAAGCCTGTGAACCCAAAGGTCGCAGGTTCGATTCCCCAGCCAGGGCACATAACCAGGTTACAAACCAGGTCTCCAGTCAGGTCTGTGGCTGGAGGCCGGTGAAAGGCAACCATACATTGATGTCTCTTTCTCTCTCTGCCTTCCCCTCTTTCTAAAAATAATGAAATAAAATCTTTAAGAAAAAAAAAAAGAAATCAAGGAAGATAAAAATAAATGGAAACATATATTATGTTCATGGATGGGAAGAATTAACATCATTAAAATGGCCCTACTACTCAAAGCAACTTATAGATTCAATGCAGTCTCTATTAAAATATCAAATACATATTTCACAGATTTAGAACAAATACTTCAAAAATTTATATCGAGCCAGGAATGATCCCAAATAGCCTCAGTGATCTTGAGAAAGAAGAGCAAAATGGGAGGAATCATAACACAGGATATGAAACTATATTAAAAAGCCATTGTTATGAAAAAAAAAAAAAAAAAAAAAAAAAAAAAAAAAAAAAAAAAAAAAAAAAAAAAAAAAAAAAAAAAAAAAAAAAAAAAAAAAAAAAAAATTTAAAAAAAAAAAAAAAAAAAAAAAAAAAGCCATTGTTATGAAAACAGTCTGGTACTGGCATAAAAATAGACATACAGATCAATGGAACAGAATAGAGAGCCCAGGAATAAGTCCGGAAGTCTATGGTTGATTAATATTCAACAAAGGGGGGAAGAAGCATAAAATGGAGTGAAAATAGCCTCTTCAACAAGTGGTGCTGGGAGAATTGGACAGGGGCATGCAAAAAAAAGAAAGAAAGAAAGAAAGTAGACCACCAACTTACACCATATACCAGAATAAACTCAAGATGGATAAAAGACTTAAACATAAGCTGTGCTACCATAAAAGTCCTAGAGGAAAACATAGAAGGAAAAATTTCAGATATCCCATGCAGCAGTATTTTCACTGATACTTCTCCAAGGGCAAGGGACACACAGGAGCAAATAAACAAATGGGACTACATCAAACTGAAAAGTTTTTGCTCAGCTAAAGGAAACATCAGCAAAATGAAAAGGGAACCAACTGTGTGGACAACATATTTGCTGATCAATGATACCTCAGACAAGGGTTTGATCTTCAAAATACGTAAAGAACTTATATGACTCAACACCAGGGAGGCAGACAGCCTAATTAAAATATGGGCAAAGTACCTGAACGGACATTTCTCCAAGGAAGACATACAAAGGGCCCATAGGCATATGAAGAATGTTCAATATCACTAGCCATCAGAGAGGTGCAAATTAAAACCACAATGAGATACCACCTCATGCCTGTCAGAATAGCCATCATTAACATCATAAATCAACAAACAACAAGTGCTGGCAAGGATGTGGAGAAAAGGGAAACCTTATGCGTTGTTAGTGGGAAGGCAGACAGTGCAGCTACTATAGTGAACAGTATGGGATTTCCTCAGAAAACTAAAAATGGAACTGCCTTTTGACCCAGTGATTCCACTGCTAGGACTGACCATACCTGAAGAACCTGAAACACCATTTCAGAAGAACCTATGCATCCCTATGTTCATAGCATCACTATTTACAATAGTCATTTGCTGGAAATAGCCTAAGTGCCTATCAGTGGGTGGACAGATTAAAAAAACCTGTGCATTCATTGTACATTTACACAATGAAATACTACGCAGTAGAAAGAAAGAAAGAATTCCTACCTTTCGTGATAGCATGGTTGGAACTGGACAGTATTATGCTTAGTGAAGTAAGCCAGGCAGCAAAAGATAAATGCCATATGATCTCACCTAATACAGGAGACTAGCGAATAAAACAGATGAGAACAAAAGAAAAGTAGATAAATTAGACCATCAAAATTTAAAATGTTTTTGTGCATAAAGAACACTATCAAGAAACTGAAAAGACAAACTACAGAATGGGAGAAAAATGGCAAATCATGTATTTGATAAGGGTGCACTGTCCAGAATACATATATAAAGAAGTCTTCTTACAACTCAATGATGAAAAGGGAATCCAATGTGAAAATGGGCAAAGGATCTGAACAGACATTTCTCTGAAGATGTAGAAAATAACAAGCACTGACAAAGATCAGGAGAAACTGGAAACTTGGTTCATGCAGGTGGTAATGTAAAATTCTGTAGCCACGTCACTCCAAGTTATATACTCAAAACTATTGAAAATGAGTACCAAAGACTTGTCTAAGAATGTTCATAGGAGCATTCATAGTCAAAAGGTGGAAACCACTCAAATGCCCTTCAGCTGATAAATGGATAAACAATATGTGGTATGTTTACAATGAAATATTTTCAGCCATGAAAAGGAATGAAGTACTGATACATGGCACATGGATGAATCTCTAAAACAGTATGCTAAGAGGCCATACACAGAAATGCTAACTAGAAGAGGCCATACACAGAAGGCTATGTACTATTATCAATCCATTTACATATGATATCTGTAACGGGCAATTCTGTATAGACATGAAGCAGGTTGGTGTTTGCCAGGAGTTAGGGGAAGGGACAAGTGGGGAAGACTGCGCTTAATGGGCACAGGGTTTCCTCGGAGTGATGTTCTGAAACTAAGATAGAAATGGTTGCACAGCACTATGAATGGACTAATCACCACTGAGTGTATACTTTAAAACATCTAAGTTATGTGAATTTCACCTCAGTGGAAAGGAAAGCATACAGTTTTAAATACATACATACATAATAAAGCTGAGGTCAGGTTAATCAGATATTAAAAATAATCATTGTGTGGAGAACTTGGTGGTTCTTTGGTTCAGGTAATGATTTCTTTGATACTTTCTCCACCATCCTCTCTTCTCTGGAAGTCCTTAGTCATATGTTAAGCTTCCTTGATTGACCTTGTAATTTTCTCATATTTTCTTTCCTCTTTTTTGACCTTCTCAGAGATTTTCTGACTTTATCTTCTAACCCTTAAAATAATTTTTATTTTGGCAAATTGCATTTTTAATTTCTAAACCTGTTGATTATGGCATTCTGTTCTTGCTTCACAGATGTAATGTGGCAACTCCCTCTTCTTTCTGCAGAAATAAATGTGATTTGTTTTGTAGCTCCATGTTTCCTGGATGTCCCTTCACATTGGAGATTCTCCTCAGACGCTGGTTCACACCGACACATCCATCCTCAATGAAGCTAGCTCCAGGTGGAGTTCAAGGCTCCCTGACTGCTGAGCTTCACTCTTGGCTGTCACTGCAGGGTGGTCTCTGGCTTTTTCCTTGCCCCTCAACTACCTTTCCTCTAGAGTGGTTCAGTTTCTTCCAATAAGACTCCTCAGCCTCTTGGAGTGTGTGTGGGAGACCTAGGGGTCTAAGAGCTCTGGCTGTGAAATTACCCTCTTCAGCCTGTCCCTGTCCTACTCTGGGTATCCCCTTCTCTGGATACTCCCCAGGCTCTGTGAATAGTTGTGTCTGGCCCACTGTACCGCATACCAGCTCCTCTCTTTCCAAGTTCATCTGGTGGGCTAGGAGGTTGCTGTCTCCGCAGTTTCTGAAGTTTGTGTTTCCTTTAAGGTTTCGTGGACTTTTCAGAGACAAGGACAAAAGACCTTTCCCCCATCACCTTGAAATCAAAGTTCTGTTTGCTTTCATAAAAAATACTAATTTAAAAATTAGATAAAAGCAATCCATGTTTATGACTTAAAGAGGTGCTTGGTGAAGACAGTGTGAAGGTGATCAGACTTAGCATTGGGAATAAAGTGCTGTCCTGCAGCTCTGCGGCTTCCAGAGCTAATCCAGGTGAGGTGGCGCCACTATGGCCCTGATTACAGGGGTCCCCGGATTGACAAAGACTATTACTGCAAGCCCTTGGCAGAGCTGACCTTGCACCGTAAGTCTGAGTGGGAACTCAGGAAGACACAACTTATCAAAGCTGCCCCAGCGATGAAAACAAGCTCTGTGTTGGAAGTTCAGTAACATGATGATGAAAGGAAGAAAAAAAATACTGGCCAGATTCTGGAAGCTGTGAAAAGGAAGCAGTTCGAAGGACAGGCAAACATTGAAGGCAACCCCTACACTATCCTCCACCAAGCACTGAAAAACTGTGAGCCTGTGGTTGGACTGGTGCCCATCCTCAAGGGTGGCCACTTCCACCAGTGCTGCTCTCTGACCAGCATTGTCACTTCCGGGCCATGAAGTGGGTGATGACTAAGTGCAGGGAGAAGCAGCACCGGTGGATGCTGCTGCCAGAGAAGCACTCGCTTAAGTTGCTGGAGGCTTTTTACAACCAAGGCCCTGTGATCAAAAGCAGGCAGACCTGCACCAGATGGCTGGTGCCACCAGTGACCTGGGCCACTGCCGCTGGGGGTAGGGTTGCGGGGAGGCTCCAGGAGGAGCCCAGGGCTCTTTGCTGCATGGAGCAATGGTGAGCTACTGCTGCACTAAAGCTACCTGTGCTGAAGGATATAGTTCCTTTTCATGGGGAGGCAGGAGGGCCTCACAGGAAGGATGGAGCTGTGTGTTTATTGCTTTAGCCCTTCTTTTGCAGGCTAGAACTTGCTCTCCTTGCCCCAACTTCTTGCAGAGGCAATACATAGAGTTGGACTTCCCTCCAGAAACTTAGGGCCTATCCCACCTTCTCTTCCCTCTGCTTAGGGTGGACATTTAGGTGATGAACGGCAACATTTTAGTGTCAGGTTTATTAGAAAATTCTCAACTTGACTATAGCATGTGATGCAGTGCTGCCACTCATTAAAACTGACTGCAGGAAAAAGAAAAGTGTAAGGACAAAGGCCTCCCCTTTGGAGGAGGAATGAGTTCTCCCAGCTAACTCCCAGTGTTTACAAAGGCTTCCAGAAATGTTTTATGCGTATGGAAGCATGTGTACGAGTTTTTCTTTTTATCTTCTATTAAACACAGATGAGTTATATTGTATGTACTGTTTTTGTGACTTTTTTCTACTTCTAAGCAACATTATCTTGAAAATTTCCTTCTTCAGTATTAGCTCTATAACACTGAAGCCTCCATTCTTCAGATTTGCGGGTTCTTGCAGATAAGTCCTGGATTTGCAAAGGTGGTGGGTGCAGGGCAATATCTGGTACTGTTGTACACTGCAGACTGCTCCTCATAGGCATGTCTCTCCCTGTCACTGAACCCTTTCTCCAGTGACAGCCTCTTGTTCCACTTGTGGGTAACTCTGCTGTGCTCAGGGTAACTATATAACTTCATAGAGGCAGTGGCCGAAAAATGGTCATGTAAGGAGTTCTGTTCTATGGGGACATCTAGAAAGTTATGGTTTTGGAAACCATGTTTTTGAATCAGGGATATGTCAGAATGGCCAGTCTCTTGAATCCTCTACACTGGGTAGGGTGAGCAGAGGTCCCAGTGTAGTTTTGGAGGAAGACTGCTTTTTAGGGCAAGGACAGTTGTAACTATTATTTGGCCACCTCAAACTTTTGGTGGAGTAAAAATAAGCACATATATGTGTTGGGTTTTTAATTTTCCTAGGCTTTTCATTATAGATATTTTCTCCTTGAGGGGTCAGTCATAGAAAGCATTAGTGATTACTTTCCAAAATGTGTTTAGTGTGAAGTTCTTTGGCTTTAAGACTTTTGTTTTGGTCTGAACATGGATTCAGTATTTATCTGTGCAACTTTTCCTATTTGGAATTAATATAAGCACAAAAGAAAACGTGTAATGATAAAACATCATGAAAGCTGGGTGCAGATACCATGTGAAATTTAACCTGAATATCTGATATGAGAAAATATTCAAAAGCTCAAATTTAATTACACAGTACTGCTTCATAATGAATATCTGTCAGCACTGCTGTGACACTGATATTTAGTAAGTAGTCCCAGCACTCGGAAGGGGGTCTCATTTCCTGAGATGCCCTCTTGGCATCTTGAAACATAAGCATGATGGCACCTGACAAGGCCTCCATCTCACCTTTTTAAGTGAGGACATAGTCACCTGCAAGGTTCCTCATTGTAGGGGTGAGAAGCCTTGAAGTGGATGACTGACCAACTGAACACAGAGTTGAAGGGCATCTCTGCCTCAACCTGTGCCATAGCATGAAGCACCAGTGGCACCCAGCCTGCGGGCCCCTGGCACCCAGGACCACAGACATAGGCTGAGCAGCAAGCAGCTGGGCATTCATCATCTACCCTGGGCTGTGGGGGCCAGACACTTGCTTTACACTTGGTTTGTCAGAAGGAACATCTGTGGTTAATGCAGCCTAGACACGTAGGAAAGGGACTAGAAAGGGAGTGAATTTGGTACATCTCAGTCTATGGCTTTCCTTTATTTTTTTTGTTTTTGGTGAAAAGATTTTTTTGTTGTTTACTAAACAAAAAAGTTAATTTAAATCTTTGATATTGTTTTCCCAGAAACCAAAATATCAGAGTGAAGAAGAGAATGGCGTTTTCACATTTTATAACCTAACATTCAAACAGCAGTTTCTTGTGGGTTTTGACCCTCAAGTTTGCTGTGGTCATAGGCCATGGATGTTCCCGTAGGCTTTCTTAGAAAAATGCTGTTTCACAGGTGTGGCACAGTGGTTTTAAACAGTAGATCCTGACTTTCACCTTGGGAGCTTATTAATCCTACTGATTTTAGGCCTCAGCCCCAGGGTCCTGCCAGGTCTGGGCGGTGCAGCTCACCAGCCTGAGGGGCACTGACACTTCCATTGAGGGTTAGGTGCTCCCCACCTGACTGGACAGTACTGAAGGTTCTTCCTGTTGTAGCAATGTCACAGCTATTCTGCACACACACATTATTTACCACACTTCATTATCTTCCACAGACCACAGCCCTTAGAGTGAATATAAGATGGGTTTTTAATATGTATATAGAAAGTAACAATAACCAGAATTATCTTCTTGAGGGCAGGCCCCTTGTAATACAAGCTTCTCCACTATGTGAGTGTCCTGGGAACCCATCCCTACCAGATTTGTGAGAGGCTGCATCTGACTTCAGTGAATTTTTTTGAAGATTCAACACGTTTGGATGATGGGTGATTTAGGAGCCCACCTCTCCACACTGAGCTCAGTGTTCAGCAGTTTTTGACCAAAAACAGCATGAGCTCAATGCCCCACCTTCCCTATTCACCTGATCTCACCCTAAGTGACTTTTTTCTTTCTTTGTTTCCCCAGATGAAAAAAGTCCTCAAAGGAAAATGTTTTGCCGATGTGGAAGAGGTGAAACAAAAAATGTCAGAAGCACTAAAAGTCATCAAAATAGACAAGTTCAAAAACGTTAGTTGTGGAAAGTCTTGATAGGTGTATACATCAAATGAAGAGTACTTTGGAAGTGACTGACATTTAAACATGTAAGAATAAATACACAATTTTTAATAAATAATTTTTGGGTTCTCTCCTCATAAAGCATCCCTGCCTATTTCATTTTGGTTTCTGAACATGAAATGGGGTAGTTTTCCTTGTTTATGTTTTAACCAAATCAACTAGTTTAAGTTTTTTAGAGGAGAAATGAATAGCAGAAAAACTAGTTACTTTGATAATGTCGTATTACTGGCCTAATGTTTTATTATTTTGACAAAAGAATAGAAATAAATCCAGACTTTTGCCTTTCCTTCATTTCCAGTGTTATATTGTTGCCATTGTGGCCCTTGAGTTTGGTAAGAATAAGTGAATGTGTTAATTACTGCGTGGGCTCTTCAGATAAGCCAGCGCTGTGCACCAACCCTGTGGGTGTCTTCTGGTATGGTGGCTTCCGTCACCCCTGATTGTAAAAGCAGAGTCCAGGGCTCTCTGGAGTCAGAGGCTTCCTTTCTTGTAGGTAAAGTGATGACTGAATGTTCTTGGAAGGCTCTTCCTCCCATTTAGCATTAGAGCTATTAAAATTGTATCTGTCTGATTTGAGCCAGTGGCTTTTTGGCTTCCAAAGAGTGGGTGGTTGCCTTCACCATTTCTGTCCTCACATTTAGGAAGGGGTGGGCATGCTGTGATACAGCAGTTTTCTGCTGGGTATCTTTGTTAACAGCCCCCCCCCCCCCAGTCTTCCCTACCAGATCTCTACCTATAGCTGAGCCTGAGTGAAAGCTCAATATATTAAGAATAGATTTTCATAGGTTCTATTACAACTTCAGTGTCTAAAGAAGAGGCAGGATTATCCTGGTGACTTTGATAGCTAAGGGGAATGAACTAACCATGCAATTGTAGGTACGAGGAATAAACCCAGGCAGAGCATGTGACCACTTAGCTGTTGTTTTCTCATCTGTAAAATGCCATTGATGGCTACCTCAAAGGACTGCACCAGAGAGTGCTATGAAGCACCTCAGCCTGTGCCTGTGGCTCCGGTACATGGCGCTGATTGCTGGTGCTGGCCTGCTGCTGGGCTGTGGAGTCCCTAGGGAGGACTACGTGGCAGGGCTGGAACTGAAAACAATATGCTTCATTGACAGAAATACTTTTTAGAGAGGGTGTGTTCTGTTTTTTCTAAAACTTATATAATCACTAGTAAGAGTTAACTATAAACAGTAAAGGAAGAGGCAATTGGTTAAGAAATTAATGAGTACTTAGTCATGATTTGAATTTCCAGCCTTGACTTCTCATTAGGTTCTATGCCTGTTTTCAGCTTTTATAGGACAGTGACTTAGGCTCATACAGCCTATGAACTAAAAATGTTTTTTGCACTTTTAAAGGGTTGTAAATAATCTCTCCCCTTCCCTACACAGAGGAGTGGGTAATAGAGACTATAGGAGGCCCACAAGCCTCAAATATTTACTATGTGGCCCTTTAAAGTTTCAGTAAAGCCAGCCCCTTTCTTAGATTCCAGAATATCTCTTAAGCAGCATTAAGTAAAATTAAATTTGGTCCCTTCCACCTAACTGCTTTCCTCCCTGAATACAAAATCTGAGTTATTGATTTCTTCCTCTTGCACTCTCTGTAGCCATTTGGAAAACAAATATTCATATAGAAGGTCTCCGATCAATTCTATGGTCTCTCATTTTAACTGTCCCCATCTGAAGCAGGTGCATGCCACCTCAGGGGAACAGCTTCTGAGACAGCCCCAAAGAGGCTGTCTCCTTGGGACCACATCCGTGTGTGGTCTTTTCCACACAGAGCTGGGCTGAACTGTGGGGTGAACAGAATACTGTGGACTGTTCCATGATGGTGTGTGCCTTCCCAGGCCAGGTCATAAGACACTGCAGCCTGCACCTTGCCCACTCTGCATTACCTGCTCTGGGGCAAGCCAGTCACCTGGAGGAGTTGGAAAGAAAAGCGCTGTGTGAGGGAGCCATCCTGAAAGTGGGTCCTCTGGCCCCAGTGAAGGCTTCAACTACCTGCAGCTTAGGCTGACATTTTCACTGCAACCTCATCAGACTCCAGGCCAGAACTATCCAGCTAAAGCTGATTTGGATTTTCTGACCCATAGAAACTTGCGAGATGTTTATTATTTAAAGCCAGAGTTTTGGGGTATTTGTTACACAACAATAGGTAACTAATACTTCCCCTTATACAAAGCTTGTACAATCACCTCTGTTACCACTTCTTTTCAAATAGCTCAAAAACAATCCTTGCATAAACTTCCTTGATTAGAGAGGTTTCTCTCTCTCTCTCTCTCTTTTTTTTTTTTTGGGAAAAGTCAAAACCAAGCCCTAGGCACTGGACCAGATGATTTCAATCAGGTGGCAATACTTTGGGAAAGACTGAGTCCTCTTCCTCCTTTGAACCTGCCTTAAAATCTAGTACTTTCAGGAAGCTATCCTTGAAGCTGACACCAGCTCACAGCTTGCTCTAAATTCCTACAGGTCTAGATTGCCTTGGGCTTTTTTTTTTTAATTAAATATTTTATTTATTATTTTTAAAGAGGGGAGGGGAGAGAGGCAGAGAGGGCGAGAGACATCAATGTATGGTTGCCTTTCATCTGCCTCCAGCTATGGACCTGGCTGGAGACCTGGCTTGCAACTTGGTTTTGTGCCCTGGCTGGGAATTGAAGCAGCGACCTTTGGGTTCACAGGTCGCCTTATCCACTGTGCCACCAGCCATGGCCTTTTTTTTTTTTTAAACTGTTTTCATATGTATTTGACCAGTTTAAAGTTCTTTAGGAGCCAAAATGAGATGTTCTACTTTGCATGTACAGTTCTGGGTATTCATTAAATGCTTTGGTGATGCAAAGATTTGATTCAGAATCATAGCAGTCAATAGGAAAAGGCAGCTGGAAATGCAGCAGGGTAGCCAGCGTAGCTTGGGAGTGGAGACCTCATGTTTGATGCCGGGCTAGCTAGTGGTTTGAGATTGGACAAATGATACCTTTGCTATTCCTGTTTCTCATCTGTAAGAGTATATTAATATTACCTACTTCATAGCTGAGTATTAAAGGAGATACTGTGGTTGAGAATGCTTAGCACAGCATCCAATAAAGGGGAAGTGTTTGATAACTGATAGCTATTATTAGCTACTGAAAAGTATCAAAATATTTCTTAAATTATGTTTTAATAGTAACACAACCCCGATATCTAATAAGGCTTATCTTCATATCCTATTTTCTATTTTTTGCCAAATATATTAATGACAAATTTGTATTAGTTTAATATTTCAACCTAGTTGACACATACATTTTGATCAAAATGTTATGATTACTAGTAAGTTAATTATCATACTTGAAGTAGTAAAAGTTAATGAGTATGAACAGTACAGATAAATATACCCTATGCATTTATGTGGTGGCTTAAATTATAGGTCTATAGGTTCCCTACATTTCCATGTACTTTTAATGGACAAATCTGGGTGAGGGAGGCAAGGCTGTGCACGGTGACTCCACCCAGGAGCTCTGGAAGGGGAAGAGTGCCGAAAGCAACATGTGACGAGTGGCATTTACCAGGGTGAGGGTAAGAAACCCAGACTGGCAGGTAGGGTTTCTGTGACCTCTAAGTCAACCATGCTAAAGACATGATGACTGAAGCTTCTGTCTTCTCTTTTGCTACTTTAGGGCTGTAGCGATTTGTTGACTTAAACTGTATTCCTGACTTAAAGGAAAAACACAAGGGTGGTATGTGGCATTTATTTGTTAGTGAACAGAAAACATATTATGTCAGTTGTTTTGCAGATATCTTAATGGTTCCATCTTTTTCTTATTTGTTCTAATTTCTACATAGAACTTGCTTGTCCATTCATTAATTCACTCCACAGATATTTATTTATTGCATCTGTTATATGCAAGGTATTTTTCCAGAAACTGGGGATGTGGCAGTGTGGAAATCTGATAAAGATCTCTGTCTTCATGGAATTACGTAGTGGGATGTTAGGTGCTAACTGCAATGAGAAAAAGAAAATGCAGAAGGGAGTAAGGAGAAGTAGGGAGTGTTACAGAGAGATATGAGAATTAAGAAGCTATTTAAGGAAGTCACTTGGAAGGGAGAGTAGGCACATTTCTTATAGCCACAGGAGGCAGGGCCAGGGAGTAAACATGGGAGTAAATTACAGGACGGCTAAACTTCTCAACAATTCCATAATAGAACTTTGCAAGGAATATGCACCTGCCTGATCCTGGACATGTTTGAATAGAGCCAAGACCTTACCATTGGATAGAAGGTGGACTGAATATCTTCTTGTATCGCTTTCAGCTCTAAAAGTAAACAGTAGAAAGCCCTGGCTGGTGGCACAGTGGATAAGGCATTGGCTTGCAAACCCAAAGGTTGCTGGTTCGATTCCCAGCCAGGGCACATAACCAGGATGCAAGTCAGGTCTCCAGCCAGGTCCATAGCTGGAGGCAGGTGAAGGGCAACCATACATAGATGTCTCTCTCCCTCTCCACCTCTCCCCCTACCCCTCTCTAAGAGTAATATATAAAACCTTAAAAAAAAGATTAATAAAAAATAAAAGTAAACAGTAGAGATCAAATTTGATGGAAGAGAGCCCAGGCAGTGATGGGGTCTAAGGCAAACTTCTTTGCCAGGAATCCCATTACTAACCTGGGAGGCATATATATATATATATATATATATATATATATATATATATGTGTGTGTGTGTGTGTGTGTGTGTGACTTTGGTAACTATTTCTTACATCAAGCTGGGTGATGAGTTCTCTGTACTTTTGTTTCCTTTTAATGCAATTAAATCAGTCTGTTATATGTAGTTGCTCCTACAGCTACTTGCTTCTCTTTACAACGCACTGTGGGAACAAAGATTTGCCAATCAGACAAAGACTTTCAATCACACAGGGTTGGGAGATGAAACAGCAAATTGGAAGCTGCTGATGCAAAATGGCTTGTTCAAAGGAGTTTGTTTGTTTTTAATACGTCAACTCATATTTCTGTGGTTTTTCTTTTTAATTTTGGAAAATGGACTCAGGGTCTTTATAATAATTAAATATGCCTCACCAAGTTTCAAATAACTGTAGCATATTTTGTACACTTTCTTGCTGTTATGTAATATACATAGGTTTATCATCAATAAAGAGAAATACTGTTTAGAAAAAGTGATCCTAGAGACCACCTTGTCCAACACCCTTGCTTTAAAATTGATGAAACTGAAATCTAGAATGTTAAGGAACTTTTCCAATGTCAGATAGCCCTTCTCCTGCCAAGTTGGAGCACTTCAGTCAGAACCATTTCAGATACTTGAAATCGTGTGTACTGCTAAAATAATCTCTCTTGTGAATTATAGCCTAATTTTTTTTTTTTTTTTTTTTTCAGTTATCAGGATGAAAGCTCTTGGGTCCTAAAAAGTTGTTTTTGCCAGAGAATACCATTTTGGAACAGAGAGAGGTCCAGTTCTTATGGTTAAGGAGTTGTCTACCACTGGCTACACCTGGAGGAAATTTTAGGCTGTCATAGGAGTCACTTGGAGGTGGGATTGTCTAAGCCAGTTCCACCCACAGTGCTTCGTCCCCACTTTTCTTCTGTGGATTTGATTTCTGAAACAATTTTGGATTGTGATGAAACAAGGGGCTTTTCCCTCATCTTGCTATCTTCCTTGGCGGGCAAGGTAAACGGCTTTTTTCTTTGGAATGTTTACGATCCAGTTTCTTCCCCTTAAAAGCAGAAGTTTCTATTTTCTGTTTATATGTTTAGATTCTATACAGCAATAGCTACACTGTTTAGAAGATTTACCTGTGGAGAATCTTGCTATTATTTCTTTCTCCCACATGTTTATGGTGTTGATGCTGTTTGCTTAGGAACTTGATATTCAGGTTAGCTCCACAGAAATCCTCAATTCCTCTTTGGCATTTCCACTCTCTTTAACACTGCTGATCCTAGGAGAAGCTGGGATGTGACATTCTCTGCTGTCACCCTGGGGAAAGGGACCAGAGGGGAGGTAGGCCAGGAACTGAGAGATAATTCCTACAGTCACAAGGAAGCACCAAAGCAAAGAAAAATATATAAAAGGGCAAACTTAAAGTGGGCAAGCTTGATCAAGGGTGTCCCTCTATGCCAGCCACACCTAAGGGAAGGGAGTCCCCCCTCTTCTTCAGTTCACAAAGAATCACATTTATTAGAGCAGTCTGTAAGCACATTCCTAGTACACAACTGACAGTGTCAGGCACTCTGGGTGGCAGAAGTCTGAACACCAAGTTGTGTTGCATGGCTGGCATAAGTTCAAACATCAAGATGATTCTTCAGCTCTTAAGCACCAGGGACATAAAGTGACTTCTTGATGCCCTATTTTTTAAAGCCCACTTTTCAAGAGCTCTGTCCTGTAAGTTCGGAAGCCCTTTTATGTTCATTGCTTCAATAATACTGTAGTGGTTCAGATTTTGCCAACAGCCTTATGCAGAAACAGAGCTGCAGAATTTTTATTGCACAGTAAGATCTATTCTAAACACATAAATTATTCATCATATACATTTAAATGGAATAAGCCAGAATAGTGCAAGTTCTGTCTTCCAGGTAATAGCACCTAATCATTTAATTAGTTATGCAGAGTTTTATATTAAGTTGGTTCTTGGCTAGTAAACATTTTTGGGAGATGTTTCTAGTTATGGGCCTTTGGCTGACATGAGGGAAGAGGGAGCATACCCTTTATGAGCTTTATAATGAATATTTGTTTGTGTGCGTGCGCCTGAACATCCTACAGAAATAGCAGAACTAGAGTCTCTAAACACATTATATATGCAATCAAGCCCTTTCCTAAAAATAGTTCTCTTTATGAAATTCTAGACAATGATGATTTACAGCAATATATCTTTTCCTTCATTGGAGCTTAGGAAGAAAAAGATACAATTAAATAAAAGTTACCAAGAGCTTTCCCCTTTATGAATTTTCCATATCCAAGGAGGCATGAGGCAAGGACTCTTAGGCTGAGTGTCAGTGAACATTTGGATTATGAGCTGCACACACACAAACACACATCTCACAGAGAAACTTCAGTGGGAGGAGTTCCTATAATATGTCTGGCAAATAAGAAAGTAGCTTGTGTATAAGAACATCAATCATGTAATATTTAAGACATATAAATAACTTAAATGATGTTCTCTATGTAGTTAACATTAAAACATAACTTTCCTAAGTTGATTTCTGGGTTTGATCTTCCTAATTTTTTCTTAGGCAATTCAAGTGCAACAACAAGAAGTTTTCTTATCATGGGACATTTGAGGAATATGTTCCTTGAAGAACTCTATACAAAAAACATTTATAGCCGCAGCTGGTGGCATAGTGGATAAGGTGCTAGCTGGTAAACCCAAAGGTCACTGGTTCGATTCCCCAGCCAGGGCACATAACCAGGCTGTAAGCCAGGTTTCCAGCCAGGTCCATGGCTGGAGGCAGGTGAAAGGCAACCATACATTGATGTCTCTCTCCCTCTCTGCCTCTCTCCCTACCCCTCTCTCTAAAAAATAATAAATTAAATCTTACAAAACAAACAAAACATTTATAAAAGCTTTATCATCTTTCTATATGTAATTTGTCTACATGTATACAGTTTATAAAATTTTAATTTCCTATACTGATAAGGTTTAAGGTATAAGGACTCAAGACTGCTTGGTAAAATAGCAACTATTTTAAAGGCTCTATTTTTGTTTATTTTTCCAATGTGGTCCTTGTTAGATTGTATTTCTTAAACTGACCATAAAGTGCTGCTGATAATAAAAGTATCTTGCCTTCTCAACCTAGATGGTTGCTGACAGCTAGCTACCAAAAGGCATCATCATTTTAAAATAGAAACTCAACACATAAGATATGATGGAAAGCCATTTTATTTTTCCCTAAATTTTAAAAGATTTTAATGGAAAACTTTTAGTACCATCATGTCACTCTGATTGCCAGCAACATCTTGTCTTTTATACTTGTAGGAAGCCTGGTCAAAGTCCATTCAGTATTCACATTTTTCCATGGCCTTTCAACAATTTTTAGTGTACAAAATTTTCCGCTATTTTGCTTTAGCAAATAGCAACATCATTTAAAACTTTCATGTCCCTTATGTGACACCTAAAACCCATGTCTATATTTATTAATACAGTTAAAAAATAAAAGCCTTAAAAATTCATGGTATGAGTTCACGCTGCTAATCACATAATCTTTCCAAATGTAAGATCATTTCAAAAATCCCTACATAACAACCTTCTGGTTTAATTTGAAGGGCCTAAGATTTGAAATCTAGTAAGACTGTTAAGTCAATGTTTTATACATATCAATTATTTAAGTTTCACTTGCCTTGGGAGAGCTAATTTCCATTGTCCACTGAATGAATGCCTTTCAAATATTAATAAATATATTACAGTATTTACAAACATTCTTATCTACTCTGACACTGATAGAAAGTTAAGCCATGGGAAAGAAAACAAAGATCTCCCAATGAGATGTATAGGACCAGAGCAATGGGTAGATGCTTGAGTCCTGGACAGAATCAGGGTAAGAGTCAGGGGATGCACACAGGAAGGGCTGATCAGGTGTGCATACAAGGTCTAAGACATATCAGGCTCCAACTGCGACCAGTTAGCCAACAACAATTTTGTTGTGGTTAGATTAGAAGTAAATGCCAAATAGCTGGAAACCAGGACAAAGGGGAACATTGTAAACATATATTATTTCAGTAGTAAGAAGAGGAAGATAGACCTAAGGTCAGGCTAAGGATTTTAAGACCAACCTCTACAAGCTATTAATGAATTACTCTTTGGAAATTACCTAATTTAGTTAAGGTATTTGGTACATGTTATGGATAAGAAAAGATTAAATGCAAGCAATTATTTTGGCAACAAAAAGTAATGCTAATTTGATTTCTATAATTTTAACTATGTCACGTGCACTTTTCCTATACTACCTTCTGCAAATTGTCTCTACAGATATACCATCCATATGAGCCCTTTGATGCACTTGGCGAACCAATGCTGTTGAAGGATTTACATTCTAAATCTCTGGTAAGAAGTAATAGTAATGTCCAAATCAGCTTCTACGAAGAAGTGAAGTCAAAGATTTGTCCATAGACTTTTAAGAGTTTGAGAACCTAGAAAAAAATCAAGGGCTAGATATTTGCTTTACGAATGTGAATGAGATTCGCTTTTGGGGGTTTCTTATGTTTAAATAACAACACTGAACTAGTCATTATTTTAAAAAAGCACACTATCACTGGTTATATCAAATACCATTCCCTCTGCCTTTCACCCTTCCTGGTAATCATTTAAAGGTTCAAGCCTGGGGCTTCAAATTCTCCCATCTGGGGCGGAGAGTTTAAATAGATTCACCTAATATAAATGTTTAAAGCTCTTAAATAAGAGTCTTTAAAATAATTTAAACATTTGCATAATCATAAGGGTTTTCTGGCAGCTCACTTTTACATGCAAATACAAACTGTTAACATGCATTATTTTAGTCAATTGGTAAAATTTATTTCATAATTTTAAGCCTTTTACTAAATTGTAAATTTCAATGCATTAAAAACTACTACCAGAGCAGTTTTGAGGTATTACTGTTAATCTAATATAGAAATGTTACTATATTTTGATGTGGTATGAAATATGACTGACATGTCTTTTATTAAATGGTATTGTATTATCGATTATAGATGTGTCCAATAGCTTTTAGGAAATTGTGCATGTGTATTAACTGATTTTTCAAATATTAATGGCAATTTGATTGGTTGGTCATTTCTAAGCATAACAAAATAATATAGTCTATGGTATGGGCCAAACAAGCTGAGGAATTTCAGGAATTCCATCCTCCAACCTACCTTTATCAAAACCCCATTCTACTTGCTCAAGTTGTTTATAAGGAAAACTTGTGCAAAAAACATCCAAAAGACTATTAGCAGGTTAATTATCTTGCAATTTTAAAAGAACTAGACAATATTTTTTCTTTTAAAATTCATTTATAAAAATAAATATAATTTAGTTTGAGATGTTAGGTACCAAACTGTGGCTTAATTTAGTTGTGATGGCTAGACTATAGTTATGAAAAATGTAGTTGAAAATATATGTGCTCCTGCTGATTCCCCACAGTGGGGACAATAGCTGGCACCCTATGCCAGGGGTGTCAAACTTATTTTCACAGGGGGCCACATCAGCCTCGCGGTTGCCTTCAAAGGGCTGAATGTAATTTTAGGACTATATAAATGTAACTACTACTTAACAGTTAAGCAAGCTGGATAGAACCAAGGTGCTAGGAAGGCCAGATTCGGGCAGAGGACTTTGTGTTTGCCACCAATGTCCTATGCCGTTAAAACCACTTACGTAGTTAACGGAAACACACTCAACCTGTTGACAAACATTTAGTCTTCCTTTGTTCCAAAACTCCCACAAAACTTTAATTCTTAGACCTCCATTAGAAAACTACAAGTAATCATAATACATGCAAGATAGGGAATGAAAACCTGTCACTCACTCAGGAGATATCCATTACATTGGGGCAAACACAGCAGCTCAGAGGAAATGGTCACCCACTTGGGTGTACAGCTTATTCAGGTGTTTTATACTACAAAGTAGGCATAAAGTCCCTCCCATAGTCTTTATCTCAGAGCAACAATAATTTAAAAGTCAGTTTGACAGTATGAGCAAATTATTCTATGTTGTGTGCTGTGAGATGATAAATAGCTTGGCTCCTACCCCCAGGAATCTGGTGTGGCAGGGCTCTGACCATTATATACATTAGATAGGAACACTGTGGGGTGGAAGTGCCAATATGACTTACTGCTTAGAACTGTGCTAACATCGACACCTTTGTAGGCTGATTTCTCACATGCGAAGCTATTGCCTTAGTCAGAAAATTATTTGAGGAACAGTTAGGAATTGAACGAAGGAAAAAGTTTCTGGCCTCCAAATCTACATACACACAAAGGCAAGTTTCACACTATTGTCCTCTCAGTGCAAATGAGCAATTGACTGACCTGTCACGTATCATCAATCGATATGAACACAGCATTCAGTCTGTGGAACAATGTGATGCAGCAAAAACCTGATCTAATGCAAATCAAGCCTATTAACTAAAACCATGGCAAGGAGAGACAGTCCAGCCTAGTGTTCTCCTGCGCTAATGCTGACTCTGAACACAAAAGCAACTGAAAGGCACAGGGCTCAGATTTCATTGATAGTCCTCTCTGAAGGGCAGTACTCTGAGGGGCCTGGTGAGGACATATAGAAAGACTGTGTTTTCCTTTTTAATCGGGCTCTTTTGTTGGCCAACACCAGGCTACGCCGGCTTGAACTGATGATTTCTGAAATAAACTTTTTGCAGTCTACACACACCTCCATAGTACTCCAGTCCTCCATTAATTCTTTGGGAAATTGTAGTTCTTCATCTGATTTGTCCACAGACTTAGACTTTGGGGAGAACCTGGGGGAAAAAAAACCCAAATGTTTAAAGCATCTAGTACAGTTACTCACAGTTCTATTGCAATACTAAGAAAATATGTGCAAAAAAGGGAAATTTGGTGCTAAAATGTAGTGGAATGGAGAGTGATTTAGTCATGTTGTGTCTTTCCAAGAGTTTCCAATTGGAGACAAAGTTCAGATTTTTTTTTTTTCTTAAAAGAACCAGCACACATATTTTATTTAGAAATAATACTGAAGCCCTGGCTGGTGGCTCAGTGGAAAGGTGCTGGCCTGTGAACCCAAAGATTGTTGGTTTGATTCCCAGCCAGGGCACATAACCAGGTTGCAAGCTAGGTCGCCCTTCAGGTCTGTGGCTGGACCTTCCCCAACAATTCTCTATATTTGAGTGACTGATTATTTGGGTTCCAGAGAGCTGGAGTTAACTAACATCATAAAAAATGTTTCAGTTAATTTTGAAATAAGTAGGAATCACCTATTCATTTTAACTAAACCAAACAGGAATGTTCAGAGTAAGTAGGGAAAAGAATGTAAGATTATTCTTTGCACTGCCTTGAGCCCACAAATCATGATCCAAGGTCATCATGGAACAGGAATGTCTCAGAGCAGAGAGTTAAAAGTAGTCTTGACAAGCAGTCTTGAGCACAAGTTTCTTGCTGGGCTCACAGCTCCGTTGCCCCACTGACCACAGCGCTATAAGCTACAGAGTAGCTGTGCCATCCAGCATTTGGCAATAAAGCAAACGACCCCCCCCCGCCCCCCGCAGCATGTGGCTGAGGCATCACACCTTAGTCATCTTGGGCCCTACCAATGTGTGACCCGTTGTGACCCGAGCTGGCCTGATGCCCTTCCATCTTTCTTAGAGACCAACACTAATCTTACTCTGATTTAAATGCAAAGGGATTGATATCCAGGTCATTTTGTTTCTTTTAAATTGCCAGCTCTTGGCATAAAGCTTCATTTCTGCCTTTACAACATGAAACTAAATTGCAGACCATTGTAAATATAGGATTAAAGTGATTTTCTTTCAAAACTAAAGAAGGAAAGAAAGATTAGACTATTACATACGAGTTTTCAACTCCATTGAAAACAAGGGCAGATTTAAATAGGACTTTTAAAGGATACACAAAAGTAATTATATCTAAATAGAAATAAAAATAAACCGTGAGAGTAAAGTAGCCTTTAGGTAGCTAACCATTTTCTCTTGACAAACTACCTTTTGAAAGTTTTAGAGATTTTCGAGTAAGTCAAAACTATACTAAAATCAACCAACCAACCCAAACCTCCTCCATCCAAAACCCTGCCACATAGCCACAGTCCTCAAAAGGAGCATTCTTCTTTTACAAAGGATACTCTGAAAGCCCAGGTCTCTTGCTTACCTGGCAATGCTCCGAAGGGGCCGATGGTGGCTAGTGGAGGGCTTCTCTGGCCTCAGAGAACTTTCCCCTCTTTGCGAGGCAGAAGGTCCCAATGAAAAGATTGGAAGAGTAGAGTATGGCTTGGATGGCAGCCGCATCTATTATTCCAAATAAAACTGAGAATGAGCAGCACTGTTAAAAAGGCAGTCTATTAAAATTAATATTATGTTATGATTTCACCAAGCTTAGCTTACCTTTTTGCAACACTGTGAGCACACAGGCCTGTATACAAAATCAGAAGTATTACTTGGCATGATACTATAGATGCAATGGGAGAGTTAAAGAAGCCAATGGCTACAAGGTTGTGAATTTCTACAATAAATTGCAAAACTCTCTGGTTAATCTGTTGGGATGTAACAAATTGATACAACTGTGGATTGTCAAAAAGATAATTAATCTTTAAAACTTAATTCTTATACTGTTTTCCATAGAGGGATCAATTTACATCTGGAATGTTTTTATTTGTCTATACAAGGGTCATATGACATTTATTTTTTTCTGTTCAAATATGACATATTATTATAATTATCTTGGTTATGTAAAATAAATAAACGGAGAGAAACATTTTCCAGGTTTAACACCCGATAGCTGTTTGATCTACTTTTTTGAAAAAGTCAGTATTCCTAACCCACAAGCACAACTCAGTATGATAATAATTATTTTTAACAGTGTTCCTGTGTAGAAAATGATGAAACAATGAAGCTAATTGTATTTATTGACTATTATCATCAATTACATAAAGTCTTACCTCTTACAGAACTGACAGGTGTAAGACCAGGTGAAGAAAGAAAACCTCCTGGTTCGGCAACAAAAGCAAAGCTAAAAAATATAAATGTAAAAGGAGAAAGAAAAAAAAGTATCGCCAACAATGAATTTCCTAATTTATACAGCTGAATGCACTTTACATTTTTATGCTGTGGAAGTTTAGTATGCAGGAGGGAAAAGGAAATTTCGGAAACCCTGTTTTATGTTTGGCTCTGTGATAATTATAATATGGCTCTGTATTCAATTATAATTCTACTTTTAAAAGTAATAAAAGGCTCTTTAGAGTGTCACTATCATGGAAACAAACAGAAGAAGGTTCTGAAAAAGTCTCCCCTATGTAATAACTAAATGCAGGCATGCTTATAGGAAGGTATAGCATTATTTATTATGTTTGCTTTAAACCTTCCAGAGTTTTTTATTTCTAAGGGAGAAAATATTCACTTTGGTGAACAAGGCAGAACAGGAACTAACTTCTGGAGAATAAGCCTATTACCTCCTGAAATCCCCTAAAGGTCCTGTACCATCTGACAATCAGATAGCTCCCACAGGAGACCAGGCCTGTGACTGACCATTCTTACTAACTCTGCTGATCAATCAACTTTAAATAGCTCTACCTTTCCTTTTTTCAGGGCAGTGTAGACATCTTTATATTGTTGGTATTTTTCCAGCTCTGCCTTCACCAGGACCTGACGAATATGCATCACTTCCTCCACAGTAAGAGCTAGGCATTCCACTGGATAGCAGAATTCCTCCTGAAATTCAAAATTCCACATGAATAAAAAACTCCCACCTCCCACCTCCTTTTCTGGCATTGCAATATTTCTCTTTGTAACAGACACCTGGTTAGTAGCTTCAGAAAACAAAAGAGGTCCCAATAAACACTGGAACAGAGGTGGCTTACTCTGGGGACCACATAATTTCTAATTATACCAAGACAGCAGATAGCAGAAAACTTTGGGGACCATGTAAAACACTGTAGCCTACTGGTTTCCAAAAAATAAAAAGATCCCCTCATTTGCTTAGCTATGTATCTATGTACTGAATCTTGAAAAATATTTTGTTGTTTTAAACCAAATTTTCGTCAGTTGTCTCCTATGATTACACAAAGATATTATTTAGTGTTGTGTTGTATGCTATGTGCAAACCAACAACATTGGAATATTTTTAAAACTGGTTTGTGGTACCCAGAATAGCCAAAAGAAGGTAGTTAGTAATTTATTCTGAGAAGCATAGTGGTAAGTTACATCAGCACACCTTGAAAAATCCTAATGGTATGACTGGAGCTGGAACATGTAACTACTGGTGCAGTTTACAGCCAAAAGGCAATCTCCACAGGCTGTCCCATAGTTCTCTGGGGTTATAGTTATTTTAAACAACTACTGAATGCATAGTCAGCATTGGAAAGATGTGGGAAAAAAATCTGAATTTCACAATAAATATTTATGCTGACTATCTTATGTTAATAATTTCCCTGAAAACAGCTGAGGAAGATGTTGATGTAACTGATTCCACTGAATAAAGAGCCTGCCACCCATCAGTTCCCCATCCGGCCTGCTCTTGGGCCTGCTCTTGATCGGTGGATCTAACAGAAAGACAGAACAGTCTTGTGCATTCGCACCCTGCCAGGCTTCACAAGGGCCATTGTGGGCTAGTGACACTGAAACTTAATGTTCTCAGTACAAACACATTATAATTCACTCCCACACACACACAATAGTACTGCTCACAGACTTCTGGAATCAAACAAGCCAAATGAGAAAGCACATGACTATGAATGCAGTTTTAACATTCAGTTCTGTCTTTCAATCAGATAAAAACAAAAACAAATCTAGGTTGCACACTTGACAAACATTAGCATTCACTAAAAAAAAAAAAAAAGTAGCTTGAAGAACTACTGAGTTTTACTAACAGTCTATACCAAATCGCCTTGATTCAAGTTAACTTAAGGAAGGTTAAGTTTCTCAAAAATGTTTTGGGAAAAAAATCCTGCAATTGAACTTTTAAGATGAAGACCTTAGTATTTGGAGGCTGGGAAGATAAGATTGTTTAGAGAGATTGTATCATTTACTTTAAGATGTCTAAAATCCTTTTTTAAAAACAAAAAAACAAAAAACAAAAACACCATCACATAATTTTCTCCTTTAATTGGAAAGCTTTCAAAGATAATAAGATTAAACTGGCATGCTCAATATCTACTCTGTTTTGCTCCATCCTAAGAAAAGACTTTAGTGTCAAATGGGACAAGGTACTGACTCAGTCTAAGTTAGGCCATTAAAACTGCATGAGGAAGTATTGTTGGCTGTACATAACTGAATGACAGCTTTTTTGAGCCTTGAACATATTTCATTTTCCTATGGTAATTTTTATTCATCAGTTATTATGAGTATGACTGTGGCACATTTTCTGACAGCTAACTCTATGACAAAATTGTTGAGTTGGAGCAAAATAATGTATAAGTCTAGCATATAACCAGATAATCACTACTGAGATTTATCATTGGGCATGCTAGGGAGAGGGCAAGTAGTGCCAACTTAATTAACTATAACTTGGATGCCTGGGTTGGTAAATATTTCTGTACTCTATCCTCAGGGTGAGGTCACACAGGGCTGAGTCAAGCATGTTTTCAACTGAATGCTTTGAGTCATTTGTAAATCCAGTACTTCACAGAATATAAGAAATTATAGATTTTTTTGTGTTCTTTTTTTTTTAATTTTTAAGTAGATTACCTTTTAGTAAGATAGTTTCCATTAGGACAAATGCTAATGTTTTAATTTTGGTGCTTTCCCAAGGACAACAAAATTTTAATGCAACATGAAAGAAAATAATAGTTACTAGAATAGTTTTCATTATTTTTAACTGATAAAAAGTATTGACTCAACATCCCCAAAGCCAAATGAAACTTTAACAGATCTTGCTTAGATACTAATACTCCAAAACACTCAGGGTTTTAACCGTTAGCAAGAACCCCTTTCTCTACAGTGACACAGGGCAGGGTCACTCCTATGGCAAGCACTAAGCTCATTATCATGGTGAGACATGGACTATAAGGACTAGATGGGCACAACTCTTAATTCTCTTGCTTCTCTGTGCTTCAAAATGACTCTCAAATCTAGGAACAGGGAGGTAAATCTTAAAAGTCTTTTGATAAAGATTATAATATGCTATATAGAAGCAGAAGTGCCTTTAGAATTTACTTTGATGAATGTCACTAAAATAATGAACTCTTTGTTGAAGATTTTGATTATATTTACCATTTAAAAGGGGTCCAAGTTAGGCAGCACAGAAATTATAGAGCAAAATGTGTAATCTGGTTATTGAGCCAGAGAGAGAAATGGTAATAGTCACATTTTATATAGTGTTCTTGATTACACATACTTCATAAGTAGCATATACTTAAAAATTATCCAAAACAATAATTTTTTGATATTTTTAACTAAAAAAGGCAGATTTAAGGAAAAATAGTAATTATTAATTTTAAGTACTCTTTCCCCTTTCCAAGTTTAACTTTAAAATTCCAAGTGAATTCATTGCTTAAAATAGTATGTAGATTTTGTATCCAGATATCTGTGTTTGGGGAAGGTTGATAATAAAAAAAAAGGTCAACAGATCTTCAGTAATAGCAAGAGTGAGAGGAGTTCAAATGCCATCCCTGTGCTTGGTGGTACTACCCAAGTGGCCAGATCTAAAAATGGGAAAAAGATCAAAAACTTATTCTATACTTCATGACTTCATTTACATTCACAGTTTCTTATCTAAATCAAGATGGGTAATAAAGAATAACAAGGAAACTAGCTGCTGGTTCATTTGTCAAAGATCTGTTTAGTAAATAGGGACCTTGTATGAGGAGGAACAGGCAGGGCTGCTGCCAACGCTGGTCAGCAGCATGCATTTCACTGGAGTAGGGGAAGCTTCACTATGGTCCCAGAGCTTTTTATTTCACTGGGGTTCGGAAATTATTATATTTTCTTTAAAAAATATTCTATATGAAAACCTCAAAAACAATAATAAAAATGTAAGATTATTTAAAACATTAAAAATACAAATGATGTGTTATTGACTTGTACTCCTGAAACCTATACAATTTTATTAACCAATGTCACCCCAATAAATAAAAATAAATAAAATATTTAAAATAACCCTATCAATAAAAAGAAACCTTAAAATTTTTCCTTGCAGATATGTGCGTTGTTATAAAAGCCACAAGACATCCTAACCATCACAACACAGATATATGACAGGTGCTGGGGAAGAGAAAGGTCTCTGAGTCCAGGAGAGACACGCTCTGGGTACACAGCCCCTCAAAGCTTAGGGCAGGGTGTGTGGGACACAGGCAATGACATGGTTCTGTGGAAGGTAGAGTCCCCGGTCACAACTTAGCCTGGCAGGTAGCAAATGCTCCTCTGATGACAGTGAGGCCCTGGGATAAAAGCACCCCACAGGCTCTCAGAGGTGGCATTTCTCCTGCTGTAAAATAGGGTCACTCAAAGAGATAAACACTCACAGGTCCCTATAGTTTGATGCTGCATTTTGAGTTTGTTGTCCTTTCAAAGTTATTTTCCTCTCATGGTGTGATCTATGCATCCTACAAAAGATTGGAATCAATGATCAGAAGCAAAAGTGCCCATCTAAGCTGTTAATTCTTGCAGAGTGCAGGAGTGGAGTTATCACTGTCAAAGAGATAGAGTCAAATAATTCCCAGAACCAGCAGAAAGAGGCCAACCTTTGAGGATTTCCACCTGCTGGTAAAAGCTCTCTCACATAGATAATACATAGCCCCTGCTACCCCAAACATGGCTGCTTCAAAAGGATGAGAGCTGAGCAGAGAAGCTGTTTGTATGGTAGAAAAAAGTGGTCGGAAAGGCGTCCTTGGCCATACACTGGTTATCCTAGGAACCTGAACAATAGATAAAGGAAAAAGAAAATGGCAGGGGGAAAAGAAAAGGAGAAAATAATGCTGAACACGGGTGACTTACAAATAGTGATATAGAGTATGCAAAACAAAACAAAAATATCACATAGGAAGTTAATGGTAGATTCCACACATGTAATTCATGCCAACATTTGCACCTGTATGTATAAATCTGTAATCAAACCACGAAGTCATTTGTAGAAAATCTCAAAGTTTACACAGAAAAGACCTGATCTTAAGATTTTCTAACTGGTTAGGAATGCTGTGCTTCCTAAATTAGGCTTGCTGAGATGCAGGATAGGCAAAACTGCCTGCTGTGCCTGATAGAGCTCCTTAGAATGTACACCATGCAGGCTCTTACTCCCTGGGGGAAGGTACTGAAGGACAAACAGCCTTTATTTAGATGGGCAATTACCCTCAGACATTTGACCACATGATGAAAAAAATTACATTTTTAAGCATCCTAAGGAAAGGGCAGGAGGTACAATAAAAAGTGAGTAATAAAGAAGACATTTCTGCCATTTCCAGTAAAAGGATTATAAATACAAAATGACTCCATTTCTAAAATGTAGCTAAAATTTTAAATTATCCTACTTTAATTAATTAATTATTAAGATTTTATTATTTTTTAGAGAGAGGGGAAGGAGGAGAGGCAGAGAGGGAGAGAGACATCAATGTATGGTTGCCTTTCACCTGCCTCCAGCTAAGGACCCAGCTTGTAACCTGTAAATTATCATAGTTTAAAAATAGTACTTAACAAGCTAAAGGGTACTACACACAGAAGTGTGATTTAATGAATAGGCTGAGATAAGATACTAGCAAGAAACATTACATGACCTGGATGTTCTTTCATCTCAGATGGTCCATAGAGGTATTTGGAGTGAGAACAGTTCTGTGGGAAACCTAACACCATCTGCATTGACCAGCTGTGTTCACCCAATGCCATTCACTGAGATCCTTCTTGCAGATTGGTTTTACCTTGCTCTCTTCATGAATAAACCAATTTACAGCCTGACCAACCAAATGCAGAGTTCCCCTTTGAAAGGAAATTTACTTTACTTCATGGGCTTTTAATGTGGACTAATTTTTTTGGCAAAACTGCTATTACCACCTAAAACTCCTCTGTAGTTGATCTGAGAGCTGATTGATAATTTTAAAATTTAAGTCTAATCTCAACAATGATGTCATATGATAACAAGGCAGGTACACACCTAAGCGATAAACTAGCTTCTAGGAAAAGCTATGTGAAGAGAAGAATTTCCTAATTATTGGATTTGCAAAAAAAAAAAAAAAAAAAAAAAATCACTAAAGAGCTCCCTCTTACATATTTTTTAAATTGTTTTATTCTTTTTTCAGTTTATCATTAAATTTTAAAAAGATTTTATTCATTATTTTTAGGGAGAGGGGAAGGGAGGGAAGAGGAAGGGTAGAGATACATCAATGTATGGTTGCCTTTTACCTGCCTCAAGCTGGGGACCTGGCTAGGGACCTGGCTGGAGACCTGGCTTGCAACCTGGTTATGTGCCCTGGCTGGGAATAGAACCAGCGACACTTGAGTTCACAGGCCAGTGCTCAATCCACTGAGCCACAGCAGCCAGGGCCTCCCTCTTTATAAATATTTTTAAGTTGTGACAGCTACTGTGTATTTTTCTAAAGCAATAACTTATTCACATTAACAAAAGTCTTTGGACTCTAAAGTTGGAAACTATCTTGATAGTTCGTTTTCCTGCTATGTTTCATCAAATATCAGTGTTTAAGTGATTATTTAGGAATTAACAGAAATCCTGTCAGAATTACCATAAAATCATTAATTTTTAATGGTATTATTTGGGAGCAGAGATGATGGACCAAATTTCAACACTGTAACTGAAGAACTCTGTTCTTCACAATAACCACACTATCTCCCTCTACTTTGAGTGACTCATCACAACCTAATTAAGCATATTCCAATGTTTTTTTATTTATGAGTATCTGAAAAAAACAAACTGCTTTTAAGTTGCCAGTAGAACTATTGATTGCAGCCTTGCATCTTGCCTGAAAATGTTTTTGAAATCAAGTGGAACTACAAAAGAACCTTTGCAGACCTCCTTTGGCTGGTGGAGCTATTCTTCCTAGCAATGCCTTTTGTGTTATGTTCCACTGTTCTGAGGATACTACATGAACCCAAAATTCTCTGGAAAATAGCAAAAACTGTCAACCAATTCAAACAGAAGCTTTGGCTCCAAAATATACTTGGGAGCAATAAATAATGGTTTTTAATGGATTAAAATACTCTGGTACTTCTGCCTTAATAAAATTAAGTCTGCTATAAGACTTTGCTAAGTTTTTTCATTAGTTTTAACAATTTTAAAGTAGATTAATACTCTTTGAAAGGAAGAAAACATTTTGAAAATTATGCATACTTTGAACCATTGGTTAAGTCTTCCAAAACAAAAAACTAAACAAACAAAAAACCCCAAAGGTATTTTAAATGAACAAAGAATGGTCAAATTTCATTTAGGTTGCTGTTAGGGTGGTTTTCGTTAACTATTAAAAACAATTAAGGTTATTTAAAATTCATTTTAATCTTTGTAAGTTTTTTTCTTCTCATCATCATCTCAAGAATGCAGGTCCTCTAGCTGATAATTAGTTACTATGTAGTCTTTCAGTTACTTACAAGTGATCGGGAGCTCTGCTTGGAAGGTGGCAGAAACTGTCTCACATTAGTAGGCGTTTCCTTTTCAATGGAATGTCGCCTCTGGGGTGGCTGCCGTCTCTCCGGCTGGGGTGTTGATGAAATGGGCAAGAATTTTGGAGGTGCTAAAGAAATGAATTAACCAAATTAAAATGAACTTTCTTACTGTGAGGATTGTTACAGGAGAATCATTGCAAGATAAACTTGCTACAGAAATTGAAAGAAAAAAGTAAAAAAATACTGTTTTTAATATTAAAATTTCTACATAAGAACACAATATAAGTACAATCCATAAGAACACGATACAAATACAGACTCAAATTTGTACATACAAATGCCCTCCTGGTATTTTTCCGCAGAATTTAGCAATTAAATAGTCTCAGGCATTATTTTTAAAAAATCATGTGAAAATATGTATTCTGTTTATCTAAAAGACTTCTGCATCATATGAAAATTCTTTTTAATTTAAAAATGTTTTCAATTAGTTTATATTCAGTATTATTCTATATTAGTTTCAGACAGACAGTACATATAATGTGGTTAAACAATCACGTACTTTATGAAGTTTGATACACCAAAATTCTTAAATGTTTCCTCCTTAACATTCTAATTTTAAAAAAGATAAAATATGAAAACTCTTCTTCCTTGATATTTACCAGGACAGTCTGTCCTTAGATTTAAGTCAAGCTGTATTCAAATTTCAAAAAATAAGCTTCAGCTTTGATGATAATACTGTACTACTGCTCTCTTCTGCCTAGAATATTTGGGACTGTATTTAAAAGAAGAATGTTTTAGGATCTGAATAGTTCTGGAGTCACATTTTGAAAATGTAAGGAGAATATCAGAAATAAATTATACTATCAGAGTTTTATTTACTATGTCTGCCTATTCTCTCTGCAAACAGTAAGGCTGATTCAATGTAGTGGCTGAGGAAAGTGAAAGTCAACACAAAGTTAAATACGATTCATCTATTTGGACTGTTCCACCATGAGAAATTACTAAAGGAAAACAAAGAACACACCTTCACAACCAAGAAATACAGATAATAACCAAGGTGAGCTCCTATTATTTTTGATATAATCTATTTAAACAAAATCCTATTTAAAATCTCTACATATATAGAAAATGAAAGTAATATTCTACAAATATTTTAATATATATATTTTTCTCTTGGAAAGTTTTCAAACTTACAGTACAATACACATAATATACTTACCACATAATATATTCACCATTGTAACCATTTTAAACATACAGTTCAGTGGTATTGAATACTTCACATAGTTGTGCAACTATTACCATCATCCATCCTCATAACTCTTTTCATCTGTAAAGCTGAAACTCTATACATATTAAACAGTAAGCCACTGGCAACTACCATTCTACTGTCTCTGATTTTGACTAAGAATCTCCGGTAAGTGGAATCACACAATATTTGCTTTCTTGTTTCGCTTAGGATAATGTCCTCAAAGTTTATCTGTTGTATCTCTTACAGAATTTCCCTTCTTTTTAAGGCTGAATAATATGTCATTGTATGCAGAGCTCACATTTTGCTTATCCATTCATCCACTGATGATCACTTGGGTTGCTTCCATGTTTTAGCTATATGCTATTACGAACATGAACATACAAACCTCTTTGAGACTTGCTTTCAATTCTTTTGGGTATATGCTCAGAGATGGAATTGCTGGAGCATATGTTAATTCTACCCTTACATTTTAGAGGAATCGTCATATTGTCTTAACACTGCAAATTTATATTCCCACCACAGTGTGTAAGGGTTCTTTCCAGTTTTCCCACATTCTTGTCAACACTTGCTGGTTTTTCTTTTTTTTTTTTTTTTTATTTTTTTTTTTTTTTTTTTTTTTTTTTTTTTTTTTTTTTTTTTTTTTTTTTTTTTTTTTTTTTTTTTTTTAGTAGCCATTCTAAAGGGTTTGAGGTAATATCTCATTGCAATTTTGGTAAGCATTTCTTTAATGATTAGTGATGTTGAAAGTCTTTTCATGTTTGTTACCATTTGTACACTCTTTGGAGAAATGTCTTATCTTTTTCTTTTAGGCCCTTCATTCATTTTGAGTTACTTTTGTATGTGGTATCAGGTAAGGGTCTAACTTCATTCATTTTGAGTTACTTTTGTATGTGGTATCAGGTAAGGGTCTAACTTCATTCTTTTGCATGTAAACGTTCAATTTTCCCAGCACTATTTCTTGAAAAGACTATTCTTTTCTCATCAAATGATCTTTGCACATATGTCAAGTATGTGACCATACATGTGAGGCTTTATTTTGGGCCCCCTATTTTATTTCATTGATCTATATGTCTCTGTTTATGCAAATACCAAACTGTTTTGATTACTATAACTTTGTAGTGAGTCTTAAATTAGGAAATGTGAGTTCTACGGTGTTGTTCTTCCTCTCCAAGACTGTTTTGGCTATTCAGGTTCCCTTAAGACTTCATATTAATTTTACAATGGCTTTTCATTTCTGCAAAAAATGTCACTGACATTTTGATAGGGTTTGCATTGACTCTAAAGATTGCTTTAGGTAGTACTGGCATTTTAACAATATTAATCTTCTAATCTATGAACATGAAATATGTTTTTATTTACTTATGTCCTCTTTAATTTCTTTAACCAATGCTTTAGTTTTTAGTGAAAAAGTCATTCACTTTCTTGGTTAGTCCTAAGTGTTTTATTCTTTTTGATGCTATTATACATGAAGTTGTTTTTGTAATTTCCTTTTCAAATTGCTCATTACTCATGCATAGAAATATAACCAAATTTTGTGTTGATTTTGTATTCTGCTACTTTGCTAAATTCATTTATTCTACTAGTTTTTTCTTTTCTTTTATTTATTTATTTTTGTGTGAAAAACCTTAAGGTTTTCTACATATAAGATTGTATCATGGAAGAACCATGGACATGGGTAACAAGTAGGATTGACTTTGAGGGGAAGTGGGTGAGTGGGTGGGGGGACAGAGGGGAGGAAAAAGGGGATGGATGTAATACAACAACACTAAAATTAAATTAGAAATAAAAAGATTCTATCATAAATGGTAATGGAAAACTACAATAAAGATTAAATTAAATTTTTAAAAAAGATCATATCATCTGCAGAAAGAGATCATTTCTCCCTTCTTTTCCAAATTAGATGATTTTTAAATTTCTTTTTCTTATTGAATTGTTCTGGCTTGAACTTCCAGTAATACAGTGAATAGAAGTGGTAAAAGCAGGTATCATTGCTTTGCTTCTGATCATAAAGAAAATACTTTCAGTCTTTCACCACTGAGTATAATGACTGCTGTAGGCTTGTATTATGTTGAAGTAGTTTCCTTTTACTCATTTGTTGAGTGTTTTTATGATGAAAGAGTGTTGAATTTTGTCTAACACTTTTTCTGTATCAATTATGTGGCTTTTCTTCATTCTGTTAATGAGGCATATTATACTGATCAATTTTCTATTTTTTAAAATCCTATTTTATTGATATGCTACTACAATTGTCCCAAACTTCCCCCTATGCCCTTTCCCACCCAGCCCTGTTACTTCTTCAGGTCATTCCCCACCCTATTGTCCATGTCCACGGATCTGTCATGCACATATGTCCTTTGGCTACTCTATTTTCTATGCTGTACTTTTATATACATCCCTATGACTGTTCATACTTTTTAATCCCTTCATGTTTTTCACCCAATCCCCCCACACCCCTCCCATATGGCAACCATCAAAATGTTTTCTATATCTATGATTCTATTTCTGTTATGCTTATTTTATATATTTTTTGATTTAATTGTTGATAGGTATATATTTGTTGCCATTTTATTGTTCATAGTTTTTATTTTTTTCATATTTTTCTCAATGAAGACCCTTTAACATTTCATATAATGCTAGTCTGGTGGTGATCTATCCTTGTTGAGGATTTCTGCATTAAGATGCATAAGGGTTACTGAGCCTGGAGTTTTCTCGTAGTGTCTTTGTGGGATTTGATCTTAGGGTAATGCTAGTCTCAAAGTACCCTTTTTTTCAAATTTAAAAGAAAAATTTTAGAAATATTGACATAAGTTGTTTGAATGTTTAGTAGAATTCACTACTAAAGCATTGGTTCTCACCCTTTTCTTTGCTGGGAGATTATGATTACTGATTCAATATCCTTATTAGTTATAGGGCTATTCAAATCTTCTATTTCTTTTTGATTTAGTTTTCTTAGGTTCTGCATTTCCAGGAACTTATTTCATCTAAGTTACCCAATATGATGGCATACAATTGTTCATATTACTCCCCTCTCTTAAACAAAACAAAACAAAACAAAATAATAAAATAATAATAATAAATAAAATCTCAAAAAAAAAATCAGCTTACAATCTTATGGGAGCTACCTTATAGAGAGGTAACTGCTTTTCTTGTACTGCTTTTAAGATTCTATGTCTTTAACGTTTGACATTTTAATAATGTGTCTTGGTGAGGTTCTCTTTGGATTCATCTTGTTTAGGACTGAACCTTCTGAACTTGTATATACAGGGTGCATACGATAAAGTGGCAAAATTCCAGTATAATAAATGACATATCACAAAAGTGTTATATTTTGAAATAAATTTATTCTTATATGTAAATACATAAACATAGTCATTATTTTTTTAATTGTTCAAAAAAGTTTCTATTTGCTGCATTAATAGAGTCAATTGAACTTCGGATTCTTGAGCATGCTTTAATTAACTTTTCTTTAGCCATGGACATCATCATGTTTTCAATCTTAGCTTTAACAACCTATTTCTTGGAATGAGGTTGTTTATTAACTTCTCTCTCACAAATGCTCCATACATAATAGCCTGAAGGATATGGCCTCTGGTGAACTAGGAGGCCAGATTTCCTTTGACCAGAATTCAGGTACATTGACACTGAGAAATTCTTGTACCTTTGTGGCATTATGTGCTAGTGCACTATCTTGTTGGAAGATCAAATGACGTCCAGTTGCAACTTGCTTCATCCACAGTACACACTGCTTCTCTCAAAACATCAAGATAAACATAAGTAGTTACCTTCAAGCCTTGTGGAAACAAATACGGGATCATAATATCTCCTTCATTGCTAACAACACCTAGCACCATCACTGTAGCAGGAAATTTTGTTTTCGTGACAATTGGGACTTCATTAAGATTCTCACAGAGCCACCTGTTGTTTCTTCTGTTGAGTACTTGGTCCTGGTGAGAATTCTTTGCATTGGAGAAGAAATTCAGAGGGTTTTTTACTTTGGGACTTTTCTATTTTGTTAGCAGTTTCCTTGCTCTTTCAAAGCACCTTTCCTTTGTCTGCTGTGTCATAAACTGGCCTCCTCTAAGAACATATGATCTGTATCTGATATCTTCAGCAATAATCTGGCAAACCATTGTATCCAACATCTGCAGTTCTCTTGCTATGGAGTGCATTGACTTTCCTGGACCTTCATTGATGACCTCCTGGATTCTGTGTACAATATCTGGACTTGTGCGATCCTTGCATACCTACTGCATTTTCCTTGTTGGTGTGGCAGCATCAGGATCAGCATCATACACCTTCACGTCGTAAGCTGTATGTAAAGGGATGTTGTTGAAGCCTGCAGTTTCCTCAGCAGTTCACCCTGCATGCAGTCCAGAATTACAGTTGCTCTAACGTCATATTCCTTCAACAAGACAATTGCTCTCAGAATTTAATACTTTCTATCTGAAACAATGATGTTAAATCATAACCTTAGAAACATAGATTTTCAAAATTAATAAGCACGTGAAATAAGGAGGTGCAAAGTTATTACCAACTGATTATACCTACCCTGTATATGTATTTCCTTTAGTAGGTGAGGGGAGTTCTCTGTCATTATTTTTTCACATAGGTTTTCAATTTTTTGTACCCCCATGATGCTAATGCTGGTACACATGAAGTTGTGCCAGAGGCTCCTAACACAATCTTCATTTTTTAAATTCTTTTTTTTCTTCTGTTCTGATGAGTTGTTTTTTGCTTCCTTATATCCCAAATTGCTGCTTTCATTCTTGACTTCATCTTTTCTTTTGTGGATTTCCTGCAAATTATTCTTCATTTCTGACTGGTTCTTTTTTTATGATATCCATGTGTTCTTTAAACGGGTTCCACGTCCTTTTTTATGCTGTCGAGTATCTAAGTTCAACTACTCTTTCCCTAAGTTCATTGAGCATCCTATAAGCAGTGTTTTGGACTCTGCATCTAGTATATTGTTTGTTTTCATTTTATCTAGTTCTTTTTCTGGAATTTTGTCAATTTGGCTTGGTTATCACCTCATTTTGGCAGCCACCCTGTGTTTGTTTCTATGAATTAGGTAGAACTTCTATGTTTCTACAAGAGTGGCGTAATGTAAGTGTCCTCTAAGGTCAGTGACATAGCCTTCATGATCATCCAAGCTGGGTATTCTAGCTGTGCCCCAACCCCATGTGGGCTGTGTACACCATCCTGCTGTAGTTGAGCCTTGATTGGTGTCAATGAAAGGATTAACCCTCTGGCTGAGTGGCTGCAAGGACTGTCAGTGACCATAGCTGTAGCTCTGCTGTATAGATGCTCTGGTGCCCATTGAGTCCACCCCTTGAGTGTGTTGTAGAGGTGGATGGGTGATACTTCAGTGTATTCGAAGCTGTCTACCAGGTAAGCTGGCTCTGGGGACTTCCTGGGTGGTGCAGGCTAAGATCAACTGTCAGGCCACTCAGCATGATCCACAAAGTGACTCCCATAGTCAATCCCCATCTTGTTGTCCACGTCCATGGGTCATTTATACATATTCCTTGATTAGACCCTTCTTCCCTTTTTGTCCCCCTCCCTACTCCCTTCTGGTCTGCCAGTCTGTTCCTTGTTTCTATGCCTCTGGTCCTATTTTGCTCATTAGTTCGTTTGTCCATGAAGTTCCTCTTATAGGTGAGAGCATATGGTATTTGTCTTTTGCTGCCTGGCTTATTTCACTTAGCATAATACTTTCCAGTTGGATATGATGCTCTTATGTCTGTTATGTCTCATTGCTTTATGGTGTTCAGTCCTGTAATTTTTTACTTATCTTCTGTTTGGTTGTTCTATTCAGTAACGTGAGCAGGATACTAAAGTCTCTAATCATTAAGTTTCTACTGTGTTTTTTTCTTTTCAATTCTATCGTTTTTTTGCTTCATATATTTTGATGATCTGTCATTAGATGTTCAAATTATTTTGTCTTTGCTTTATTAAGTACTTTAAAATATTCTTTGTCTTTAACCTTTTTTGATTTAAAGTCTATTTTGTGTGATTTTTAGTATAACCATCCCAGCTCTCTTTTGATTACTATTTCTATCTTTTCACTTTCATTTTCTGTTTGTGTCTTTCGATCCAGCATATAGTTAGATCATATATTTTATCCATTATACAAATTTCTATACTTCTGTCACTGTGTTGTTGGTTTTCCATATGCCTTATAGCTTTTTGTTCCTCATTATATTAGTTACATTAAACAGCCTAAAGTTTTAACATTATGATTTAGATTTATAGCAATTTAATAATAACACAAAAAATCTTTGCTCTTACACAGCTCTATCTCCATCACTTTTTGTTTCTTGGTGTCACAAAATTACATCTTTATAAATTGTCTGCCCAATAACAAATATTTTTTAAAAATGCATCAGCCTCTCAAATTATGTAGAAAATTAGATTTGGAGTTACAAAATAGAGTTACAATAATAGTAGCTTTTATACTAATAACTTTTTTCTTTAAATTAATTAATCTCTCAAATCATGAAGAAAGCAAAAAGTTCAGTTACAAACCACTGCTATAAGAATACTGTATTAGCTTTTATAACTGTACTTTTTTTTTTTAACCTCTGTTGTGGTCTTTATTCCTTGACATGGGTTCAAGTTATTGTTAGTGTCCTTTCATTTCACTCTATAGGATTCAATTGAGCACTTCTGAGGAAAGGTCTAGTGGTCACAAACTTGCTGAGCTTTTTCTTACCTGTTAATGTTTTGATTTTTCCCTGATATATGAAGGACAGTTTTGCTGCATACAGGATTTATTGATTGATTTTTTTCTGATTTCTTTTAGCACTTTGAATATATTGACCAACTTTCTTCTGGCCTTCAAAGTTTCTGACAAGAAAACTGCTGAAAATTTTACTGAGGATCCTTGTGTGTGATGATTTGCTTTTCTTTTTTGCTTTTAAGGTTCTCTCTTTAACATTGTCTTTTGAAAGTCTGATAATAATGTGTTTGGTCAGGGGTCTCTCTGAGTTATTCTTAGTTGAGGTTCTTAGATATTTATGTTCATGCCTTTCATCAAATTTAGGACATTTCAGCCATTTTTTCCACATATATTCTTTTGCCCCATTTTCTCTATAGGGACTCACAAAGTGTGTATGTTGGTCTGTTTTATGGTGTCTCGCAGATCCCTTAGTCTCTGTTTGGTTTCCTTCAATCTTTTGTTTTTCAGTTTCCCATTGTCCTATCTTCAGGTTTGTTGACTCTTTCTTCTTACTCCCAAATCTATCTTTTTAATTCTGCTTGTGGATTTTTCATTCCAATTATTGCACTTTTCAGCTCCAGAACTTCTTTTTGAGATATTTCTAATTTGTTCACATATCATTTTCTGAAATTTATCCACATCTTTATGGCTTTGGACATCTGTAAGTTGTTTTAAAGTCTTTGTCTACTATAACTGTAATCAGGTCTTTTTTTCTGAGATATTTTATCTTAATTTTTTCCTCTGAATAAACCATATTTCCCTGTTTCTGTATACATCTTGTAATTTTTGTTAAACACTATACATCTTAATCTACTCACTTGGTAACTCTATAAATGAGATTCTCCCTCTTCCCCAGGGTTTTAATTTATTTTTTGTTATTATTCTTGCTTAGATATTTAATTTTGACTGTTGTAGGATATCTTAGTGCTGTGGAACAAACTGAGGTGGAATGTTAACATCTTCCCAGGACCTTTATAAGCCATTACCTGGGCAAGCATAATTACTCTCTAGTTTTCTAGGATGTGCAGATGCTTTTGAACGCACTAGTTTATCATGTCTGGCTCCCCAAAGGGAAAAAAAACAAAAAGGAAAAAAAAGGGATGCCAGTCTTTTAAATGCCCTGGAAGTCCTTTGAGCTTCAGTAGGGGGAAACTCATAAAAATTCAACAATAGCTGCCCACCTTTGGAGTCAGAAGCAGCAATCAGGGCACAGTATTTGGAGGACAGTGTCCTTATGGCACCTCTGTCTCCTGTAGGCTGTGTGCAAGCTGCTCCAGAAACAGTACACAACTGCCTGCCATATGGCTGGGGGTAGGAGATAAGTAGGTGCTTCTGTGCTAAGAGGTCACTGAAATTAACCACAGTTTACTATCCAAGTCTTCCCTTGGAAGTTGCAAGCCTTCAACAGACTCTGGAGGTCCAAAATAGACAATATCAATTCTGCCAGGGCATTTGTTGTCTAGGTGGAGATACAGGTTCCTGGTACTACCTTCTATACCATCTTCCCAGAATCTTTTCCCTTAATATAAAAACTTTAATCCTTTATAATAATCTTATAAAAAAGAGTAATAAAAGCACTAAGAAGTCATATAATATTCTCAAGTTATAAAGTGTTTTTACTATCTACATATGTTATGTGGGTATGAATATATGTGTGTGTGTGTGTGGTGGGGGCAATAACAAGTGTGATTATTAGGCTTCAGGCTTAAATTAATACAAGGAGGTAATTAATCCCTCCGCCCTGACAGATAACTGACTTATTTCCTACCTGTTATCTGTAAACCCAATGGTGACTGATCTAACTTAAGAACCTGAGGCACCTTATCAGTTTAGCATTACCTTATGATGTCACTCTAGAAATAAGATTGAATATTTTTGGTCCAGGCTAGTGCAATTTCAGGCTTAGTTCTTTATATCTTGAATAATCACAAGGCACTATGAGATTCCCTATTCTAAGATAAGCATGTTTTTAAAGATAACTGATGCTAGTTCTTTATCCCACAAATACTCACTCTTCCTTGTAGACACAGCCTCCAGTAAGGGATCTTCAAGGAAGGAGGGAGACACACTGCTGCTGCTGGCTGACTTGTGCAGAGTCTCTTCCTGTGAAATGTTTAAAAAGTAATAGTGAGATTCCTTGAACTAATTAATAATATTTTACTATTAGTGTTCTTCTAATTAATAATCTTTTGCTATTAAATATTTAACATAAAGCACCAAATTACATGTGAAAAAATCAATGGAAGTAGAAGACAAGCAAGAGGGATCCAATATTAGAAATGTTTGGGTTTGTATCCTGGCTTTTGGGTTTGTATCCTGTCCCTTATTAGACTGATGTGACACTTTGTAAGTGTCTTAATCTTTTTTTAATGAATTTTAATTCTTCAATTACAGTTAACATAAAATATTATGTTAGCTTCAGGTATACAACATAGTAATTAGATATTCATATAACCTATGAAATGATCACCCTGATAAATCCAGTACCTGTTTGGTACATACAGTTATTACAAAGTTATAGACTATATTCCATATGCTATATTTTACATCTTCTTGATTTTTTTGTAATACCAATTTGTACATCTTAATACCTTCACCCTTTCACCCAAATCTCATCCCCTTCCTATCTGGCAATAATCAAAATGTTCTCTGTATCACCATGGTCAAGTGGTTCAGCTGATTGGAGCATTGTCCTATACACAAAATGGTCACAGGTTTGATTCCTGGTCAGGACATGTATCTAGGTTTTAGGTTATATCCTCAGGTGGGGCTTGTATTGGAGGCAACCAATCAATGTTCCTCACTCACATCAATGTTTCTTTCTCCCCCTTCCTGTCTCTCTAAAATCAGTAAACATATTCCTGGGAGAGGAAAAAAGTTCTTTGCATCTATAAGTTTGATTCTCCTTTTCGCTTGTTATGTTATTTCATTTTCTCAATTCCATATATAAGTGAAACCATGTGGCACATGTCTTTCTCTGCGTGACTTATTTCCCTCAGCACAATACTCTCCTGGCGCATCCACATTGTTGCTGGTGTCAAGATTTTATATTTTTCATGGCTGAGTCATATTCCATTGTATATATGAACCAGTTATACTCTATCAATTCATCTAGTGATGGATAATTACCCTACTTACATATCTTGGCTATTGTAAATAATGCTGCAGTGAATATGTGGGTGCATATTTCTCTTTAAATTGTGTTTTTGATTTCAGAAAAATACCTAGAAGTGGGATTGCTGAGTCCTCCTTTGTCTGTTGTTACAGTCTTAGTTTTAAAGTCTATTTTTGTATGGTATAAAATCTATTTTGTATGGTATAAGAATTGCTATCCTAGCTTTCTTTGTTTCCATTTTCTTGAAATATCTTTCTATTCCTATACGTTCAGTCTGTGTATCATTTGATCTGAAGTGAATCTCCTGTAGACAGCATAGATCAATGGTCTTGTTTAGTTGTCTATTCAGCTACCTCATGTATTTTAATTGAAGCATTTAATTTATTTACATTTTAAAGTAATTGTTGACAGACATGTAATTACTGGCATTATATTATTCATACTTTTTATTAACTGTATTTTTAAAAATTAAATTGTTATTGCTATTCTGTTACAGTTGTCCCAATTTTTCCACCTTTGCTCTCCTCCACCCATCCCACCCTACTGCTCCCACAGTTGATTACACACTGTTGTCCATGTCTAGGAGTTGCTCATACATGTTCTTTCTGTAGTCCCTTCTTTTTCTTTCCACCATTATGTCTCACCCACCTCCCCTCTGGTCACTGTCAGTCTGTTTCATGTTTCCATGACTGTGGTTCTATTTTGTATGTTATTTTGTTCATTAGATTTCTCTTATAGGTGAGATACGTTAATTGTCTTTCACCAACTGGTTTATTTCACTTAACATAATATTTTCCAGTTCCATCCCAGCTGTCAGGAAAGGTAGGAGTTCCTTGTTTCTGTTGTGTAGTATTACATTGTATAAAAGCACCACAGTTTTTTGATCCACTCATTTACTGATGGGCACTTACGATGCTTCTAGCACTTGGCTATTGTAAATAGTGTCACTATGAACATATGGCTGCATAAGTTTTTTGAACTGGTGACTCTTGATTCTTTAGGTATATTCCAAGCAATGAAATCAATGGATTGAAAAGCAGTTCCATTTTTAGTTTTTTAAGAAAATTCCAGCAGAGGGAAGATGGCGACAGAGTAGAGAGCAGTGCTGATGGTGTTCTCGAGTACCAAAGCAGCTAGAGGACAGGATAAGGAGTGTGAGACATCTTCAGGACCCTGGGGATTGGAACGGGCAGCATCTGGACACAGGGGAGCACAGCCCAGAGGTGGAGGAGGCCAGCAGGACAGTAGGTGAGGCACTCCCGACCGACCAGCTGGCTGGCCGAGGTCGGCTCTGGGCAGGGGCGGCTCTGCCCAGAGGGGCACGTTTGACTGGGGCCAGTTCCGGGCTCCCTGGCGACTAGAAATCTCAACAGTGAAGTGCGAGCAGCGAGGGCAAACGCCGTAGGGAACGCGGAATTGAACTCTTGCAGGGGAGGGACTGTGTGAGAGAATCACTCCGGCAACAGGGAGAGGAGGCTCAGCGCGGGGCTAGAGGTGGAGGAGAAGAGTCCTGCAGGAAGCCAGAGTGGGGGAGCGGGAAGTGCACCGGCGGGGCAGCGAGAGGGCCAAAAAGGAGCTGCTGGGCCACCGGGGAAACAGCAGCTAGAGCCCCCTGCGAGGGGGGAGGCCCAGCCCTGCGCAACCACACAGGCCTCCAGGCTCCGCTGGAAACTCCAAACGGTAAGCCGGAGAGCCGGCAAGCCGGGAACTAGTGGCTGGCGACCCGCCATTGCCGAAGACAAAGGCCGCACTGCCCATGCCTGGGAGGGGCTCATCACAGAGGCCGCGTAAAGGACTCCGAGGAGAGCTGGTTGGCTTGGAGGCGTGGTGCCCGCCCCAGAAGGGCTGGACAGTGTAGGCGGACCCCAGACAGTGTTGACTGACAGGCCCAGCCTCCTCCCAGAACTGCGGGGGTGGGGCCAGTCATCACAGGGACCAGTGAAGTTGCGGGCTGCCCTGCAGAAGTACTGGGGGCACGTCCTGGGCAGGAACATCCAGCAGGAGTGGGAGGGGGCTCCCTGCGGGCTCCAGAACACCGGCAGCCCTAAAACCCAACCAGGCTGCAGAAGGCCCAGCCTACCTGGGGGCGGACACTCAGAATCAGGGACAATCACAGGCCCTGCCATGCATCAAGACCGGCTAGAATGTAGACTATAGACTGTAAAGTCCTGACCAAAAAAAAGAGGCAACATCAGGAAAGGGATTGCTGCCAATCTCAAGCACCTGAATTATACCGAGAGCAATATGAATTATTAATCCCCAACATATCCTTTGCAAAAATTACTCCTCACATATTCTTAATCCCCCCCATACCTCAATCCACCTAAATATCCAAGACCCTCCCCTACTCTCGAATTAAAGTCTATTCACTCTGTGGCTATAACACATTCCCAGTCCTCAATCTAAGTATTCTTCCCTTCCCCAGCCTTTCTAAACCGTTTCTTTATTCTTTTCTTCCTTCCTCTTTCTTTTTTTTTTTTTTAATTTTTCTTTTCCTTTTCTTCGTGGTAAAGCCCACAGGTTCTGGCTCCACCTGGACCAATCAGAAATCACAAAGGGGGAACACACAGCTAAAACCTTTCTTTATTAATATTGATTTCTCTTTGTCTTGTGACTTTCTCCCCCCGTCCTTTTTTTTTCCTCTTTCTTTCTCTCTCTCTCTCTCCCTCTCTCTCTCTCTCTCTCCCTCTCTCTCCTCTCTCTCTCTTCTCTCTTTCTTTTCTTTCTTTCTTTCCTTTTCCTTTCTTTTCTCCCTGATAAAACCCACTGGTCCTAGCTCCACCTGGACCAAACAGAGACAATAAAGGGTGAACAGAAACCTAAACCTTTTCTTTATTAATATTGATTTCTCTTTCTCTTGTGACATTCTCCTTTTTTTCTTTCTTTTTTTTTTTTCCTCTGCTAAAAGCCCTCAGGTCCAGGCTCCATCTGGACCAGTCAGGGATTATTAAGGGTGAACAGCCATCTAAACTCTTTCTTCTTATTATTATTACCATTTTTATTTTTTTTTTCCTTTTGCAATTTTTTTTTTTTTTTTTTTTTTTTTTTTTTTTTTTTTTTTTTTTTTTTTTTTTTTTTTTTTTTTTTTTTTTTTTTTTTTTTTTTTTTTTTTTTGATTTTTTTTTTTTTTTTTTTTTTTGTTTTTTTGTTTTTGTTGTTTTTGTTTTTGTTTTTTGTCTTTGTTTCTGCTAAAAGCCTGCAGGCCCAGAATACAACCAGACAGCCCAAATAAAGGACACACCAAGAACAGCAAGTGGAGAAAATCTGGGAGACAGCAACACTGAACTCCACAAATCTCCTATCACAGAAGGGTGCTCAACTAAGGCAAGGAAGCAAAGCAGGTTAACCCAAGGAAAGAACAAAAATAAATAAATAAATAAAGAGCAAGCAACAACAGACACCCAAAATGGGGAAAAAAGGAATCAGTCCATCACCAAAAGGAAAGGAAGAATCCCCAGAAAGAACACAAAATGAAACAGAGGCACCTGGAATATCAGATCAGGAATTCAAAAGAATGATGATAGAGAAGCTCAGTGAGCTCAGCCACATCAAAGAAAACTGTAAACAACTCCAGGAGAACTACAAACAACTCCAGGGAAATTACAAAGAACTCCAGGG
>PVIW01006854.1:0-80902 GCA_004026585.1 Noctilio leporinus | reverse complement strand
CACAATGGAATTCTATATGGCAGAAAGAAAGAAGGAACTTGTACCCTTTGCAACAACATGGATGGAACTGGAGAATATTATGCTTAGTGAAATAAGCCAGTCAGTGAAGGACAGGTATCATATGTTCTCACCCATTACGGGACAATAATGAGCAAAACTAACAACAAGCAAAACAGAACCAAGTGTATGAATACAAGGAGTAGGCCTGCAGTGTTCAGGGGAAAATGGTTTGGGGGGAGGGGGGAGGCAGAGACAAAGAAGGGGAGCAGCTTAGACAAGAACCTAGTATAAAGGAACCATGGACATGGACAACAGGTGGGATTGACTTTGGGGGGAAAGGGTGGATGGGGAGGGGGACAGAGGGGAGCAAAAAAGGGATGGATGTAATACAACAACAATAAAATTAAAAAAAAAGAAAAAAAAAGTAATGAAGGGGTTAACAATGAAATCAAGGATGAAATCAAAAAGTTCCTGGAAACAAATAACAATGAACACTCAACAGCCCGAAACCTATGGAATACAGCAAAGGCAGTTCTCAGGGGAAAATTTATAGCAATACAGTCCTTCCTAAAAAGGTCACAAGAAGTTTATAAAAGCAACCTAACCACAAAGCTGCAAGATCTAGAGGAGCAACAACAAACAAAGCCCAGAGCAAGTAGAAGGAAGGAAATCATCAAGATCAGAGCAGAACTAAATGACTCACAGATTCAAACTACAATTCAATGAATCAACAGGATCAGGAGCTGGTTCTTTGAAGAAATAAACAAAATTGATAAGCCTTTATCCAGAATCATCAAGAAAAAGAGAGAGAGGACCCAAATAAACAGAATCAGAACTGACAGAGGAGAAATCAAAACTGATACTTCAGAAATACAAAAGAATGTAAGAAATTACTACAAATAAGTATATGACAATAAATATGTCAACCTGGATGAAATGGACACATTCCTGGAAATGTATAATCTACCAAAATTGAATCCAGAAGAAGCAGAAAGCCTGAAAAGGATAATAACAACTGATGAAATTAAAGAATTAACCCAAAATCTCCCAAAGCACAAAATCCCCAGACCAGATGGATACACAGATGAATTTTACTAAACATTTAAAGAAGAACTAACTCCTATCCTTCTCAACCTTCTGATATGACCTATATCAGAAAATACTGTAAGAGAAAGGACTTCCAAACTCTTTCTATAAGGCCAGTATTTTTCTAATCCCCAAACCAGGGCAAGATACAACTAAGAAAGAAAGCTATAGGCCATTATCTCTGTTGAACATCGATGCTAAAATTCTCAACAAAATATTGGCCAACTGGATTCATCAATACATTACAAAGTTCATACAACATGATCAAGTTGGTTTCATCCCAGTGGCGCAAGGATTGTACAACGTTAGTAAATCAATCAATGTAATACACCACAGCAACAAATTGAAAGACAAAAACCATGTGATCATATTAATAGATGCTGAAAAAGCATTTGATAAAATACAGCAACCATTTATGATAAAAACCGTCAGCAAAGTTGAAATAGAGGGAGCATACCTCAACATCATAAAGGCCATATATGAGAAACTGAAGCCAACATCATACTTAACACACAAAAACTAAAAGCCATCCCCCTAAGATCAGGTATGAGACAAGGCTGTCCACTTTCTCCACTTCTATTCAACATTGTCTTGGAAGTTCTAGCTATAGCCATCAGAGAAGAAAAAGGAATCAAATGTATCCAAATTGGAAAGGAGGAAGTGAAACTGTCATTATTTGCAGATGATATGATAGTGTACATACAAAACTCGATGGGCTCCACCAAAAAATTACTCAACCTAATAAGCAAATTTAGCAAAATAGCTGGGTATAAAGTCAATATCCAGAAATCAAAAGCAGTTTTGTATACCAATAATGAAACATCAGAAATAGAAGTGAGAAAACAAATCCCATTTACCATAGCAACAAGAAAAATAGAGCACCTCAGAATAAACTTAACTAAGAAGGTAAAAGACCTGTACTCAGAAAACTACAGAACAATGAAGAAAGAAATCAAGGACGATTCAAATAAATGGAAGCATATACCATGTTCATGGATGAGAAGAATTAACATCATTAAAATGTACATTCTACTCAAAGCAATCTACATATTCAATGCAATCTCAATTATAATACCAATGACAAACTTTACAGAATAGAGAAAAATGCTTCAAAAACTTTTATGGAGCCAAAACCTCCCACCAATAATCACAGCAATCTTGAGAAAGAAGAACAAGGTAGGAGGAATCACAATACCGGATATCAAACAATACTACAAGGCTACTGTCATCAACACTATCTGGTACTGGCATAAGAATAAGACATATAGATCAATGGAACAGAATGGAGATCCCAGAAACTAACCCAGGGCTCTATGGTCACCTAATATTGGACCAAGTGGGAAGGAACATAAAATGTACTAAAAACAGTCTCTTCAACAAATGGTGTTGGGAGAACTGGACAGCAACATGCAAAAAGATAAAACTAGACCACCAATTTATACCATACCCCAAAATAAACTCAAGATGGATAATGGGTTTACATATAAGAAGTACCACCATAAAGATCCTGGAGAAAAATACGGGCAGTAAACTTTTGGATATCCTACATCGAAATATGTTTACAGATACTTCTCCAAGGGCAATAGAAATAAAATAAAAAATCAACAAATGGGACTATATCACATTGAAAAGTTTGTGTTCAGCTAAGGAAAACACAACAAAATTCAAAGGGAACCAACTGTATGGTAAAATATAATTGTCAATGAATAAATTGTAAGAAGATAATTTATAAAAAATAAAATTCAATTTCTTTCATATGTTCCATTAAAATAAATGACATATAGTTGAGAATTTAAGTTTCTTGAAATAGAAAGCCATAAAAGAAATATAATTAAATTATGGGCAATTAATATTCAACAAAGAGGGGAGGAACTTAAAATGGAGTTCAAATAGCCTCTTCTACAAGTGGTATTGGGAGAAATGTACAAGAACTTACAAAAAATGAAACTAGACCATTCATTTACACCACACACTAGAATAAACTCAAGATAGATAAAAGTCTTAAACATAACCTGTGCCACCATAAAGGTCCTAGAGAAAAACATAGGCAGAAAAATAGTAGCTATTTCATGCAGAAGTATTTTCATAAATATCTCATCCAGGGCAAGGGAAATAAAGGAAAAAATAAACAAATGGACCACACCAAACCAATTTTGCTCAGCTAAAGAAAATATCAGTAAAATTAAAAGGGATCCAACCTTATGGGAAAATATATTTGCCAATGATATTTCAGATAGGGGGTTGATTTCCAAAATATATAAGTAACTTATGCAAGTCAACACAAAAGAAACACAACTCAATTAAAAAATGGGCAAAGGACCTGAACAGACACTTCTCAAAAGAGGTCATACAAAGCACATGAACAAATGCTTAACGTCACTAGTCATCAGAGAAGCACAAATGAAAGCCACAATGAGATACTGCCTCACACCTGTCAAAATGGCAGTCATCAAGAAATCAACATACAAGTGCTGGCAAGGATGTGGGGAAAAGGGAACTCTAGTACAATGCTGGTGTGAATGCAGGCTGATACAGCCACTGTAGGAAACAGTATGGAATTTCCTCTAAAAACTAAAAATAGAACTGCTTTATGATCCAGCAATTCCACTACTTGAACTATACCCAAAGAATCCTGAAACACCAATCCAGAAGAACCTATGCACCCTTATGTTCATAGCAGCACTATTTACAATAACCAAGTGCTGGAAGGGCCTAAATTGCCCATCAGTGGATGAATGGATCAAAATACTTTGGTGCATTTACACAATGGGATACTACACAGCAGAGAGAAAGAAGGAACTCCTATCCTTTGCAACAACATGGATAGAACTGGAGAGTATCATGCTTAGTGAAATAAGGCAGCAAAAGACAATACCATATGATTTCACTTAATACAGGGTTCTAACAGATGAGCAGAATGAAATAAGAGACATAGGAAAAAAAAACAGGAGCAGAATGACAGTGACTATTGGGATGGTAGGAAGTAGGTTAAGGGTTTAGTGGTGGAACCAATGTGAAAGACTCATGGGCATGGACAATGAGGCAGGAATTGACTGTGGGAGAGAGGGTGGAGAGAGTGGCACAGGAAGAACAATGGGAGAAAAATTAAACAATTGTATCACAACAACAATAAAATATATAAATAAATAATATAGATGATGTAAATTGAGAAAGGGCATCATGGCAACAAAATATTAAAAAAACACAAATGAATATGTAGGTATTTGCAAAATTATAAACCTGTATGTCAAGAAGCATTACAAAATTTAAGGTGAAATGGCAATGAGGAAAAAATTTTGCAACAGAGTCTAATTTGTAATGTATAAAGTGACTTTATTAGTTACTGGCCAAAAAGATAACCCAAAACATATAGTAACATGAATATTTAATTTATTTAATAAAAATCTGCTTAAAAACATGTTGCCATAGAACTAATCAGGTAAGTTCGAAATCACAGGTAATAAGATGTTTTTACATAGTTTGAATTTTTTTTAATGATGATAGGTTATTGAGTAAAGCGAAAGCATAGTTTAGAAAATTTTTATTGTGACTAAGTTTCTATAACCATTTCATAAAGAAATTGTCCTAAAGAATACATCAATGATGTTAGAAGGCTAATTTATAAACATATTCATTATTATATTATTTATTCTTACTAAAGAAAACTAAATAAAGCAAACTTAATGGCCTCAAATAATGTACCTGCTAAAAAATTATGGTAAATCAAACTTTTAAAATTATGCAGCTATTTATAGTCATGGTTTCAAATAATTTAATCATATGAAACAAAGCTCATATGTGAAATCAAAAACTTCATAGATATGAATTATTTTCTATATGTATACACACATATATACACAAGCATCAAAATATATAAAATCACTAATACATGAACAAGTAAAATATGTACAAAAATGATGATAATTATTTTAAATGTATCAACAATTTTTTTCTGTAATTTTTAAGTAATCTATACATTTTCTATAATGGACCTACTTATTACAAAAGGTTTTAAATTGCACATTTTATAATGAAATTAATATTCAAAATTTAGTATTTATTAGCATTTGATATGTGCCTTACACTGTTCTAGGTTTAGGAGCTACAATAAGGCACACAAGTTATATTCTTCAGAACATTATATGTTAATAACAGATCACACAAAAGCATCTCCCTTAGAATATGTTTCTGTAAAGTAAGTCTTAAAGTTTAAAGCAATTATCACTGAGTGGAAAATCATATTCTTACTTCAGTAACTCAGGCAGAGTTCTCTACCTGTGTGAAAATTAATTAACTCTGGACCATTCACAAGTGAACTACAAATATTCAGGGTGTGCATGATCAACTGGTAATAACTTTGCACCTCCTTATTTCACATGCTTTTTAATAATTTTGAAAAAAATGTTTCTAAGGTTATTATTTAGTATCATTGTTTCAGACATAAAGTATTAAACTCTTAGAGCAACCATCATGTAGCAAGAATATGATATTAGAGCAACCATAATTTCTGGACCACATGCAGGGTGAACTGCTAAGAAACTTGTGGACTTCAATAATATCCTTTTATGTACAGTTTTCGAAGTGAAGAAGTGTATGATGCTGATCCTGATGTTGCCACACCAACAAGGAAAACACATAAGGTATGCAAGGATCGCACAAGTCCAGATATTGTACACAGAACCCAGGAAATCATCAATGAAGATCCAGGACGTTTGCCTTGATGTTTTGAGAGAAGTAGTTGTACCATGGATGAAGCAAGTCACAACTGGACTTCATTTTCTCTTCCAACAAGATGGTGCATCAGCACATAATGCCAAAAAGGTGGAAGAATTTCTCAGTGTCAATGTTCCTGACTTCTGGTCAAAGGAAATCTGGCCACCTAGTTCACCCGATGCAAATCCTTTAGATTATTACGTATGCATCATGTGTGAGAGAGAAGTTAATAAACAACCTCATTCCAATTAAGAGGCTGTTAAAGCTAAGATTGAAAACATTGTGATGTCTATTGGATAAAGAAAAGTTAATGAAAGTGTGCCTATGATTTTGAAGTCAAATCAAGTCTATTATTGCAGCAAGTGGAGACTCTTTTGAACAATTAAAAAATAATGACTATGTTTATGTATTTAGATATAAGAATAAAGTTATTTCAAAATATAACACTTTCGTGGTATTTTGTTTATTTTACTAAAATTTTGCCAATTCATCATGTGCCCCCTGTATGTCTGGGTAATTAGGCAACTGATGCCAAAACAGAAGATGTAGGTGGTTCAAGTCCAGAATCATTCTCTTTTTTATTCCAAAGCCTGCTATTTTAGTGTTGGTGTCTTTATAGAAGATTCATAGCTTATTAGCTGCAAATTCATTAGTAGCCTCACATCCACAAAAACATGTTTATATATATCCATTGTGTGTGTTGTGGGGGACTTCTATCAATTCTTTGTTATTTAAGTAAATCATTATACCTCAATTATTTAAAAATTCTAAATTTTAAAATTCATGTTAAATTCTAAATTTCTGGCTGACAGCAATTCTAGAGGTAGTTCTGATATTTGTATAGACTAGTAACTTAAACACATTAATTTTTAATAAAAAATCTAATACTTTAGGATGATTAACAGCAAGTTATTTAGTACCAAACTGTGTGCATTATCTTACTAATGACTTTTCTAGGGTGGTATATAAATATACTCATTCAGACTTGTCTATATGTGTGTGTCTGGCCATGCTGAAAATCACATTTCCAGCCCATTTACACAAAATAAAGTTGATGCTGGGTTAAAATGGTGCTTTATTCATATTTGAAAGAATGCATATTCCCAGGGGAAGAAGGTGATCGCAGAGCAGTAAGCAGCACTGAGTGCTTTCTCAGGTGTTGGAGTGATTGGAGGATAGGGTAGGGAACACAGAGCAGGTGAAAGTTTCTGGAAATTGGTGTGGTAAGTGACTGGATTCCAGAGACTGTGGTCCAGAGATTGCAGAGAGCTTTAAATTGATGAGACTGGTTTCAGAACATGGCCTGCAGGCCAAGGGCATCTAAACAAAGCTGAATGGGCAGCTCTGCACAGAGAAAGTCAACTCTGCTTAAAGACATCTTTAGGCTCCTCATTGACTGGATTTTTGAGCAGCAAATATTGTGGACAGTAAATGCAAACTCAGGAGGATTAAAGAGTTGAGTTCCTACAGGGGAGGGATGCATGAATTTGGAAACAGTGACAGACTGATGGAAACAGTGGCTGAGAGAACTGAAAAGCAGCTGCCAGAGCTGATAAAAAAAGACAGACATTCTGTCTCCAGAGCCAGTGGCACCAGGCAAAATTGCACTGGAGCCATCAGTGTGAGAAGAATGGCAACATGACCATGGAGCTAGCAGCATGAAATAGGAGAGCAGCTGCCATCCACAGAGCTAGTGGTTCTAAATGAGAGTAGGCCACCTCCTGCAGAGCCTGCAGGGTGGAACTAGAGCCAACTGCTTCCCACAGAGCTGGCAGTGTGAAATGGAGTATGGCTGCTGGAGGCTCAGCCAGAATAGGAGACTAACTAGCATCCCGAACCAGCCCTGATTATGACAGACTCCAAATTGCTTGGCCCCACCCCCTCAAGGCACTTAAGCTTGACTGCAGATTACAGAGAGACTTGATCAAGGAAAAGAGGCAAACACAGAAAATAGAATGATACTAATTGAAAAACAGCCTGTCTAGGCCAAACTGGGGAGTGGTTTGGCATCACCAGGGGTAAAGCCAGAACAAGAAGAAAGGGGAAAAAACCTTAGATACTATGATGATGAAATACACCATGAAATTCTACATGGATTATGAATCCCCAGCATATCCTTTTTAACATTCATTTCTTGTTCTCACAAGAAGTACATTTAAGTAACCAGTCTTTATATAATAGTGTATCTCAAATCTCAATTACACCTCCCTTCTCTCAATCCATATTACCACCCAATTTTCTCTTCTTACTTTTTTAAAATTTATTTTTAAGATTTTGTGTATTATTTTTTGAGAGAAGGACATGAAGAAGGGAATAAAGAGAGAGAAACATCAATGTATGGTTGCCTTTCACCTGCCTCTAGCTATGGACCTGGCTGGAGACCTAGCTTGCAACATGGTTATGTGCCCTGGCTTGGAATTGAACCAATTCCAATTGGGTAAGCTGGCCAATGCTTACCCACTGAGACACCAGCCAGGGCTTACTTTGTTTTAAATTCTATTTTTTCTACTGCTACAACTCATTTCCAATCTCCACCCTAATTATATTCCCCTTTCCCAACTCCTCAAAACTATTTTTTTCTTTTTATCAATAGTCATCACACACTCTTTTTTTCTTTTCACAAAATATACTAGTTATTTCTCCAGCTTGACTAATCAGTACTCAATGAGTCTGCATAGGGAGGCAGCTGTGGCATCTTTGCAAACTTATTTATAGATCTTCACTATTCTGGTATTTCAAATCTCAAATGTTAGCATCTCAGTCTCCTACTCACCTCATAACTCCCTCCAATGTTTTGGCTCTTTCATTTCCAATTATAGTTTTCCCTTGTCATAGACTAGACCAAATTCCTCACTTCTAATATTAATCCTACCTACACCAACTCAAAATCACTTTTCTTTCCTCAACACATCTCTTAAGCTTCTTCTTCTCTCGTTTTTACCTCACACTCCCAACCCACCTCTCATAGATAGCTCAGACATTCTGGATAGTGCATTGGTGAAATATATTCACTAATTTGGTTCCTTTCTCATTTTTTAAAATTCAATGTCTTATTTTTATGTTTGTGTGTTCTCTCACACAGCAACTATATATGTATACATATATGTATATATGTATACATACATATATACAGGATGTATGTGATACATTGGCAATAACTTTGCATCACCTTATGTCATATGTTTCTTATTAATTTTGAAAAATTATGTTTCTAAGGCTATGATTTGACATAATTGTTTCAGATATATAAAGTATTAAATTCTGAGAGTGACCATTATGTCGAAAGAATATGATATTAGATCAACTATAATTTCTGGTATGCATGCAGGGCAAACTGCAAGGGAAATTGCAGACCTCAATAAGATCCCTTTATGTACAGTTTACAAAGTGAAGAAGGTGTATGATGCTGATCCTGATGTCACCACACTAACAAGGAAAATGTATAAGGTATGCAAGGATCACAAAAGTCCAGATATTGTAAATAGAATCCATGAGATCATCAGTGAAGATTCAGGAAAGTCAATGCACTCCATAGTAACAGAACTGCAGGTGTCAGATGCAATGGTTTGCAGATTATTGCTGAAGATATCAGATACAGATCATATGTTCTTAGAAGAGACCAGTTTATGACACAGCAGACAAAGGAAAGGTGCTTTGAAAAAGCAAGGAAACTGCTAACAAAATGGAAAATTCCCAAAGAAAAAATTCCTTTGATTTTCTTCTCTTATACAAAGAATTCTCAGCATGACCAAATAGTCAACAGTTAATGAAGTCCCAATCATCATGAAAACAAAATTTTCTGTTACAGCAATGGTGTTAGGTGTTGTCAGCAATGTAGAAGATATCCTGACCCCACACTTTATCTCACAAGGTTTGAAGGTGACTGCTGATGTTTATCTTGACATTTTGAGAGAAGTAGTTGTACCATGGATGAAGCAAGTCACAAATGGACTTCATTTTCTCTGCCAACAAGATTGTGAACCAGCATATAATGCCTAAAAGGTTCAAAAAGTTTTCAGTGTCAATGTTCCTGAATTCTGGTCAAGGGAAATCTGGCCACCTAGTTCACCAGATACACATCCTTTAGATTATTGTGTATGCAGTGTTTGTGAGAAAGAAGTTAATAAACAACCTCATTCCAATTAAGAGGCTGTTAAGATTGAAAACATTATGATGTCTATGGATAAAGAAAAGTTAATGAAGGCATGCTCAAGATTTTGAAGTCAAATTGTGTCTATTAAAGCTGCAAAAGGAGACTTTTTTTAATAATTAAAAAACAATGACTATGTTTATGCATTTACATACAAGAATAAATTTATTTCAAAATGTAACATTTTTGTGGTATTTTATTTATTATACTAAAATAATGCCAATTCATTGCATGTACTCTGTATAACTTCTGCTTAAGTTTAATACTGTACACTTGTTCTTTCTTTCTGCATTCTGCTTCTTTTCCCCCATTTATTTATAAGATATAAATTTTGTTCTCTCTCATCATCTTGCCACTTCTCTTTACTATCATTGCTTCCTCCTCTTATCTCTCAAAAATCATTTATAACTCAGTAGTCAATTCAGTTGTTCTTCCTCTCTTATAATAGTCTTAATCCTTATAGATCTTTATTAGTACTGGCTCAAATGTAGGTGAGAATGTAATTGGGGGTGAGGGATATTTTTAAGGGTGTGGAAATTTTGCCTGGCTCATTTGCATTTGAAAGTGTGATTGAGGGTGGAGGATTTCTTTGAAAGTGTGGTTATCTTGCTAGGACTGGTGTTCTCTTTTAGGAGCAAGTCAATAACAGCATCTGAGATGTGGTAGAAGAAATGTCTCTCAATCAGCCAGCTGGAGAGAAAAACTCATCAAGGAGCAACACATGAACCAAATCCAACCAGACAACCCAAATTAATGACATAAGGGACATCCCAAGAGCATCAACTTGATGAAATCTAGGAGACTGTACCACTGAATCCCATAGTTCTTCTACCACAGAAGATCACTCCACAAAGGCAGGGAGTCATAGCAGATTAATTTAAGAAATAGAAACTAGCAATAAGAGATACCTAAAATGAGGAGGAAAGGAAATAGTGCATCACTGAATGGAAAAGAGAAATTCCCAGAAATACTGCTAAATGAACTAAAGATAAGCAAACTATCAAACATGGAATTCAGAAAAATGTTTATAAAAAAGCTCAATGAGTCCAGTGAGCCATCAAGAAAAAAACAAAGAACTCCAGCAGAACTATAAAGAACTCCAGGGAAATTATAAGGAACTTATTTAAACTCATACCAGCATAAAAAGGACATAGAAACCATCAATATAAATCAGGAGGAAATAAAGAATACAATTTCTGAACTGAAGAATACAGTAGAAGGAATAAAAAACAGGTTAGAAAAAGCAGAGGATTAGAGCAGTGAACTGGAGGACAACATGGAAATAACACCCAGACAATGCAAAAAATGAAAAAAGACTGAAAAAGAAGGAAAAGGTGCTAGGAGAGCTGCAGGACAATGAAGCATAAAAAGACCCATATTATAATGATACCAGAAAAAGGGAAGAGGAGCAAAGATTAGAAAACCTGTTTGAAAAAGTAATGACAGAAAACTTCCCAAGCTTGGTGATAGAAAAAGCTATCCAAGTCCAGGAAGCATAGAGGGTCCCAAAGAAGATGAATCTAAACAGGCCTAAAACAAGATACAACATAATTAAAATGGCCACATTCAAAGATAAAGATAGAATCCCAAAGGCAGCAAAAGAGAAACAGCTAATAACATACAAGGGTGCTCTGACAGGGCTATCAGCTGATTTCTCAAAAGAAATAGTACAAGCCAGAAGAGACTGGTAAAATATATTCCAAGCATGAAAAACACGGGCTTACAACTGAGACTATTCTAGCCAGCAAGGCTCTCATTCAAAATAGAAGGTGAAATAAGGAGTTTCCAACACAAAAGAAAGCTAAAAGAATACATTTCCTTCAAATCAGCATTGCAAGAGATGTTAAAGGGCCTGCTATAAAAAGAGGAAGAAAAAAGAGAGAGAGGTACATAGGTACAAAGGGGAAAATCACAATAAATATCTATGAATAATAACATTAAGTATAAGTGAATTAAATGCTCTAATAAAAAGATATAGGGTAGCTGAATGGATAAAAAAATACGACCCACACATATGCTGTCTAAAAGAGACCCACCTCAGAACAAAAGAGCTTTCTACACAGAGTAAAGTGAAGTGATGGAAAAAATATTTCAAGCAAAGGGACATGAAAGAAATCTGAAGTAGCAATACTCACATCAGACAAAATAGATTTCACAACAAAGGCCAATAAAAGAGATAAAGAAGGATATTTCATAATACTTAAGGGAACAATCCATCAAGAAGACATAACCTTTGTAAAGATATAAGTATCCAATATAGAAGAACACAAATATATAAGAAAAATTTTGGAGGACTTCAAGAAGGACATTGACAGCAAGGCACTCACAGCAGGGGATATTAATACCTCATTATCAACAATGGATGGATCTTCCAAGCAAAGAAACATAAAGAATATTGTTGCATTGAACAACACTCAAATGGACTTAACTGATGCATATAGAATATTTCACCTCAAGAAACAAAATAAACTTTCATTTCAAATGCACATGGAACAGTCTCAAAGATAGACTACAGGGTAGAACACAAAACAGACCTCCAATAAGTTCAAGAAAATTGGAATTATATCAAGGATCTCCTCAGATCTCAATGGCTTGAAACTAAAAATCAAACTCAAAGAAAAAATGCAAAAACTCTGTGAATGCATATTCACAGAGTCTGAATAACACACTATTGCATAATAATTGGGTAACAATGAGATCAAGGAATAAATAAGAAAGTTTCTGAGAAGAAATGAAAATAAACACACAATAGCCCAAAATGTATGGGACATAGTGAATGCGGTCATGAGAGGGAAATTCACAGCAAGGTAGGCATACCTCAAAAGGTTAGAAGAGTCTCAAATAAACAATCTAATCCTATGAATACAAGAACTAGAGTAACAACAACAAATAAAGCCAAAAGTGAGTAGAAACAAGGAAGTAATCAAGACCAGCAGAATTAAATGACATAGACACTAAAACAAAACTGCAAAGGATCAATAAATTCAGGAGCTGGTTCTTTGAAAATATAAACAAAATTGACAAGCTCTTAACCAGACTCATCAAGAAAAAAAGAGAGGACCCAAAAACATAAAATCAGAAATGACACAGGAGAAATCACAGCTGATACCACAGAAATACAAAGGATTGTAAAAAATGACTACAAACAACTATATGACAAAAATTGGAAAATCTGAGGGAAATGAACAAATTTCTGGAAAAAAATGTAATATTCCAAAACTGAATCAAGAAGAAGCAAAAAGCCTTAATAGACCAATAACAAACAGTGAAGTTGAAGCAGTTATCAAAAAACTGCCAGTACACCAAAGCCCCAGATTGTTATACAGGTAAATTTTACCAATCATTTAGGGAAGGACTAACCCCTATCCTTCTCAACCTGTTCCAAAAATATTCAAGAAGAGGGAAGACTCCCAAATTGTTCCTATGACACCAGTATTATGCTAACACCAAAACCAGATCAAGGCACAACAAAGAAAGAAAACTATGGGCCAGTATGCCTGATGAACATAAATGCTAAAATCCTCAATAAAATATTGGCAAATCAGATCCAGCAATACATTAAAAAGGTCATCCACCATGATCAAGTGGGATTCATCCCAGGGGTGTAAGGATGGTACAATATTCACAAATCAATAAATGTAACATACAACAAAGACAAACTGAAAGACAAAAATCATGATCATACCAAAAGATGCTGAAAAAGCATTTGATAAAGTCCAGCACCCATTTGTGATAATCATCTCCTTAAGATAAGGAATAAGACAAGGGTGTCCACTGTCTCTACTTCTATTCAAAATAGTTCTGAAAGTTCTAGCCACAATCATATAGTTCTGAAAGTTCTAGCCACAATCATCAGACAAGAACAAGGAATCAAAGGCATCCAAATTGGAAAGAAGGAAGTGAAACTGTCATTATTTGCAGATCATATGATAGTGTACATAGAAAATCTGATAGGCTTCAAGAAAAATCTACTCTACCTAATAAGTGAATTTGGCAAAATAGTTGGATACAAAGTTAATATAGAGAAATTGAAAGCATTTTTATACAGCAACAATAATGCATTACAGAAACTAGAAAAGAAAAAATCCCATTTATTATAGCAACAGGAAAAATAAAGTACCCGAGGAAAGATGGCGACAGATTGGCAAGCACTGCTGATGGCATTCTTGAGTGCCAGAGGAGCTGGAGGATATGATAGGGAGCATGAGACATATGCAGGTTCCTAAAAATTGGAGCTTTAAGCATCTGGACTCAGGGGAACACTGCCCAGAGGCTGCAGACACATACAGGAGAGCAGGTGGACAGTTTAAAACTGGCCAATGGGCCAAGGTTGGCTCTGGGCAGTGGTGGCTATACCCAGAGGGGCATCTCTAACTGAAGACAGCTACAGGCTCCCTGGCAACTAGAAATCTGAGCAATGAACTGTGGATAATTAGTGCAAACTCCAGAGGGAATGAGGAATTGAACTCCTGCAGGGGAGGGACTGTGTGAGAGCCTCCAACCAGAGACTGAGAGAGAAGAAGCTCCTCACTGGGCCAGAAGTGGAGGAGGAGAGGACCTTAGGAAGCAGGAGCTAGGGAATGGGAACATGCACCCGCCAGAGCTGCAGCTGTGAGAGAGCCTAAGACTGTGCCACTGCACCACTAGGGAAAGGGCACCTTGGAGCCAGTGTGAGGGGGAAAGCACAACGCCACATACCACCACCAGCTCCAGGCTCCCACAAAGACTTGAAGTCCTGCCACTGTGCCACTGAGGAGAGGGCAGCTCAGAGCCATAGCAACAGGGAGGGCCCAGCCCCGTGGATCCACACAGGCACAAGCTCCCATGGAAATTCCAAACTGTGCACCAGGAACTTGCAGCTGGTGCAACTGGAGCACCCATTGCAGACAACAAAAGCTTCCATGATGGGAGCTGGAGGGGGAGGAGTTGCGGTAGCTGGCATCCTTCGGACCCTCTGGGGAGCCAGGCATACATCACAGAAGCAGTGGGGAAAAATTCCTCAAAGAGCTGGACACCTTCGCTCCAGGAAGCCAGCTGCTTTTAGCAGACGGAGACTACCGACTCTGGGAACTGAGGGGGTAGGGCCAGCCATCACAGGAGCCAGGGAGGTTGCAAGCCACCATGCATTGGAGCCAGGTACCCATTACAGTCAGGAACCTCCTCCAGGAGCTGGAGGGGGAGGAGCAGCCATAGACACCACAGAAGCACCCTGCAGGTCTTCACACAGAACCAGTGAGAGAAGGAAGGACCCCAAAACACCAGCAGCACAGAAACCCAGCTAGGCTACTGGAGGCCCAGCCTACCTGGGGGCTGACACTCAGAATCAGCCCTGACTATGACACCATAGACCCTGCCTATCCAAGACTACACAGCTAGACTGTAGACTGCAGAGACCTGACCAAAAAAAAGAGGCAGACTCAGGAAATGGATTGCTGCTAATCTCAAGCACCTGAGTTACACCGAGAGCTGCATGAACTATTAATCCCTAAAATATTTTTTCCAAAATCACTTCCAACTATCACAATTAGTGCATTTTAAGTAAATACTGTTTATAACACAGTGTATTGCAACTCACATATTTTTACTCCTCCCCTATCTCAATCCACTTAAATCCCCAAGACACACCTCCTACTCTTGATTAAAAGCCTACTCATTCTCCTGCAGCAACTCATTCCCAGTCCTCAAACTATGTATTCCTACCATCCCCAGCCACCTAAACCCTTTATTTATGTATTTTTTTCTTTTGTTTTCTGCTAAAAGCACACAGGTTCTGGCTCCACCTGGCCCAATCAGGAATTATTAAGGGACAACAGAGAGGTAGATGCGGCAACTATGTGATAGGCTTATACTGTTCACTCCTACTTGAGGTTTTCTGATTCTCCCCCTCCTCATTTCTATAGAATGGATAAATTGTTTTTCTCTCTTATATCCCTGCTATCTTTGCTAACCCTCAGCACCCTTCAAAATTATCTATACTTTAGTAAACTTAATCATTTTTCATCTCGTACAACAGTCTACATTCCCATTAAGACTGGCTCAGTTGCAGCTGATGGTGTGATTAAGAGCAGAAGTTACCTTGGAGGGTATGGGTATAGTTCACAGGCAGTCAAAAGGGGGATTAAAAAAGAAAGACATTACTGAAGGTCTAGTTATTTTGCCTGGACTGGTGGTTCTGTTTTAGGAGCAGCTCAAAAACAATGTAAGAGAAAGGATAGAAGGAATATCTCTCAAGCAGCCAACTGGAAGGAAAGGAACAAAATATACAACCAATCCAAAATACAACCGCACATTCCAAGTGAATGACATAAAGGCCACTTCAAGAGCAACAAATGGAGGATATCTAGGAGACCGCAATTCTGAACCCCACACAATAGGATGCTCCACAAGAGCAGAAAAGCAAAGCAGATTAATCCAAGGGGGAAAAAATAAGAAACAACAGACACCCAAAATGGGGGAAATAAGAATCAGTTCATCACCAAAAGGAAAGGAAGAATCCCCAGAAAGATCACTAAATGAAACATAGGCAAACAAACTGCCAGATATGGAATTCAAAGGAATAATGATTGAGAAGCTCAATGAGCTCAGCCAGCTCAAAGAAAACTATAAACAACTCCAGGGGAACTACAAAGAACTCCAGGGAAGCTACAAGAAACTTACTGAGAGCTACACCAGCTTTAAAAAGGACTTAGAAACTATATTAACAGCCAGGAGGAAATGAAGAATACAATTTCTGAATTGGAGAATACAGTATAAGTAATCAACAGTAGACTAGAGGAAACAGAGGAACAAATTATCAAGTTGGAGGACAACATAGACAAATATTCCAAGACAGTAGAAGAATGAAAAAAGGCTGAACAGGAATAAAGAGGTTTTAAGAGAGTTTCAGGACAACAGAAAATGCAATAATATCTGTATCATATGGATACCAGAAGGAGAAGAGAACCAAGGAATGGAAAACCTGTTCAAAAAAGTGATGATAGAAAATTTCCCTAACATGATGAGTAAAAATGTTACTCAAGTTCAGGAAGCACAGAGGGTCCCAAAGAAGATCAACCCAATGGACCAACTCCAAGATACATTATAATTAAAATGGCAAATATTAAAGACAAAGACAGAATCCTAAATGCATCAAGAGAGAAAGAACAAATAACATATAAGGGGGCTCCAATAAGGCTATCAAATAATTATTCAACATAAACAATACAAGCCAGAAGAAAATGGTAAAAAATTTTCCAATCAATGGGAAACAAAGGCCCGCAACCAAGAACATTCTATTCAGCAAGGCTCTCATTCAAACTGGAAGGAAAAATAAGGAGTTTCCCAGACAAAAGAAGACTAAAAGAATACATCTCGAGAGAAGGAAAGATGGTGACAGAGTAGAGAGCAGTGCCGATGGTGTTCTCAAGTACCAGAGCAGCTAGAGGACAAGATAGGGGGCGTGAGACATCTTCAGGACCCTAAGAATTGGAGCGATCAGCATCTGGACACAGGGGAGCACAGCCCAGAGGAAGATGAGACCAGCAGGAGAGTAGGTGAGGCGGTTCCTGACAGACTGGCCAGCAGGCCGAGGTCAGCGCTGGGCAGTGGCGGATCTGCCCAGAGGGGCGCATTTGACTCAGGCCAGGTCCGGGCTCCCTGGCGACTAGAAGTCTGAGCAGTGAAGTGCGGGCAGCGAGGGCAAACGTCATAGAGAACATGGAATTGAACTCTTGCAGGGGAGGGACTGTGTGAGAGCCTTGTTCCAGCAACAGGGAGAGGAAGCTCCTCACCGGGCTAGAGGTGGAGGAGAAGAGTCCTGCGGGGAGCAGGAGTGGGAGAGCAGGGAAGTGCACCGGCCAGGGTGGTGAGAGGGCCGAAAATGGTGCTGCTGGGCCAATGGGAAAACAGCAGCTTGAAGCCCCTGTGAGAGGGGAGGCCCAGCCCTGTGCACCCACAGAGGACCCCAGGTTCCACAGAAACCCCAAACTGCAAGCCGGGAACTAGTAGATGGGGCAACTGACCTGCCCATTGCCCAAGACAAAGGCCCCACTGCCCATGCCTGGGAGGGGCTCATCACAGTAGCCTTTTAAAGGACTCCTCAGAGAGCTGGTTGGCTTGGAGGATTGGCTCTCGCCGTGGGAGGGTGGGACAGTGTAGGCAGACCCAGGGCACTGTTGACAGACAGGGGCGGCCTCCTTCCAGAACTGCGGGGGCAGGGCAGGTCATCACAGGGACCAGCCACCTTGCGGGCTGCCCTGGAGGGGTGTTGGGTGTTCCTCATGGGCAGGAACCTCCCCCAGGAGTGAGAGGGGACATCCTGCAGGCTCCAGAATACCAGCAGTCCTAAAACCCAGCTAGGCTGCGGGTTCCAACACTCAGAATCAGCCCTGACTGTGACAATCAGAGGCCCTGCCACATGCCAAGACCTGCTAGACTATAGACTGCAAAGTCCTGGGCAGCCTCAGGAAAGGGATTGCTGCTAAACTCAAGCACCTGAGTTATACTGAGAGCTATATGAACTATTAATCCCCAACATATCCTTTTCAAAAGTTACTTTTCACATATTCTTAATCCCCCCCATACCTCAATCCACCTAAATACCCAAGACCCTCCCCCTACTCTTGAATTAAAGTCTACTCACTCTGTGGCTACAACGCATTCCCAGTCCTCAATCTAAGTATTCCTCCCTTCCCCAGCCACCTAAACCTTTGCTTTATTCTTTTCTTCCTTCCTCTTTCTTTTTTATTTTATTTTCCTCCTTTTTTTTTCCTTTTCTTTTCTTTTCTTTTCTTTTTTTGCCCTTTTCTTCCTGGTAAAGCCCACACCTGGACCAATCAGAGATCGTAAAGGGTGAACAGACACCTAAAAGCTTTCTTTATTAATATTGATTTCTTTTTGTCTTGTGACTTTATCCCTTTTTTCTTTCTTTTCCATTTATTATTTATTTATTTTTTCTTTCTGTGCTAAAAGCCCTCAGGTCCAGGCTCCATCTGGACCAGTCAGGGATTATTAGGGGTGAACAGCCATCTGAACCCTTTTTTCTTCTTATTATTATTGTTTTTACTTCTTTCTTCCTTTTTTTTTTTTTTTGTTGTTCTTTTGTTTTCTTTTTTTTTTCTGCTAAAAGCACACAGGTCCAGAATAAAACAAGACAGCTCAAATAAAGGACACACTAATATCAGCAAGTGGAAAAAATCTGGGAGACGGCAACATTGAACTCCACAAATCTCCTATCACAGAAGGGTGCTCAACTAAGGCAAGGAAGCAAAGCAGGTTAACCCGAGGAAAGAACAAAAAAATAAAAAGCAAGCAACAGCAGACAAACAAAATGGGGAAAAAAGAATCAGTCCATCACCAAAAGTAAAGAAAGAATCCCCAGAAAGGCCACAAAATGAAAAAAGAGGCACCTGAACTATCAGATAAGGAATTCAAAAGAATGATGATAGAGAAGCTCAGTGAGCTCAGCCACATCAAAGAACACTATAAACAACAACTCCAGGAGAACTACAAAAAACTCCAGGGAAATTATAAAGAACTCCAGGGAAATTATAAAGAACTCCAGGGAAATTACAAAGAACTCCAGGGAAATTACAAGGAACTTACTGAGAACTACAACAGCATGAAAAAGGACATAGAACTTATCAATAACTGCCAGGAGGAAACGAAGAATACAATTTCTGAATTGAACAATACAGTAGAAGGAAACAACAGTAGACTAGAGGAAGCAGAGGACCAGATCAGCGAGTTGGAGGATAATGTAGACAAATACTCCAAGACAGTACAAGATAATTAAAAAAGGCTGAATAAGCCTGAAGAGGGGTTAAGAGAGCTGCACGACAACAGGAAATGTAACAACATCCATATCATAGGGATACCAGAAGGAGAAGAGAAACAAGGAATGGAAAACCTGTTCAAAAAAGTCATGATAGAAAATTTCCCTAACATGATGAGTGAAAACATTAATCCAGTTCAGGAAGCACAGAGGGTCCCAATGAGGATCAACCCAAGCAGACCAACACCAAGGCACATTATTATTAAAATGGCGAATATCAAAGACAGAGAGAGAATCCTAAAAGCATCAAGAGAAGAAGACAAATAACATCTAAAGGAGCTCCAATAAGGCTATCAAATGATTATTCAACAGAAACAATTCAAGCCAGAAGGCAATGGCAAAAAGTATTTCAAGTCATGGTAAACAAAGGCCTGCAACCAAGAATACTCTACCCAGCAAGGCTCTCATTCAAGATAGAAGGAGAAATAAGGAGCTTCCCAGACAAAAAAAGACTGAAAGAGTATATCTCTACCAAACCAGCATTGCAAGAAATGCTAAAGGGTCTGCTATAAAAATAAGTAAACAAATAAAGTGAAGAAACAGAGAAAGCCAAAGAGGAATACAGACACAAAGGGAGAATAAGTATCAATCAATAATAACATTAAACATAAATGGATTAAATGCACCAATCAAAAGACATAGGGTAGCCGAATGGATAAGACAACATGACCCACATATATGCTGTCTTCAAGAGACCCACCTCAGAATAAAAATTGACACAGATTGAGAGTGAAGGGATGGAAAACTATATATTAATCAAATGAACATGAAAAAAAAGCTGGAGTAGCAATACTGATTTCAGACAAAATAAATTTTACAATGAAGACCATAAAAAGGGATGGACATTTCATAATACTTAAGAGGACAATCCATCAAGAAGAAATAACTCTGATAAACATATACACACCCAACATAGGAGCCCCAAAATACATAAGGAAAATTTTGTAAGTCTTTAAGAAAGACATAGACAGCAACACACTAATAGTAGGGGATTTTAATACCCCACTATCAATAATGGACAGATCTTTCAAACAAAAAATCCCTAGAGATAGTGTGGCATTGAACAACACTCTAGAGGAAATGGACCTAACTGATGTATACAGAGTCTTTTACCCCAAAGAAGAAAGACACACATTCTTTTCAAATGCACATGCACATTTAACCCCCTTATATCTCCCTACTCCCCACAATCTTCACATTGTCCATGTGCATGAGTCCTTTTACCTTTTTGCTTAATTGATTTACCCTATAAGCTGCTCCCTGATCCATAGCTGTTCCTGCTCTCTACTATGAGTCTGTCTCTATTTTGCTTGTTAAACTTATTCATTGGATTCTACATATGAGTGAAATAATGTGGTATTTGTCTTTTTCTGACTGGCTTATTTCACTTAGCATAATATTCTCCAGGTTATCCATACTGTAATAAAAGGTAATCCTTTTTTTTTTTTTTTTTTTTTTTTTTCATTTTTAAGCCTGGATAGTATACTTTTGGGTAAATGTCCCACGGTTGTTTCATCCTTTCACCTATTGATGGACACAAGGGCTGCTTCTATATCTTGGAGACTGTAAATGCTGTAGTGAATATAGGGGTGCTTATGTTGTTTTGAATTAATGATTTGGTATTCTTTGGATAAATTCCAAGAAGTAGTATTTGGAAGTGGATCTGTCAAGTCAAAAGTCAGATCCATTTTTAATTTTTTGAGTTACCTCCATACTGCTGTCCACAGTGGCTGCACCAATCTATGAACCTACAACAGTGCAAAAGCATTTCCCTTTCTCCACATCCTTGCTGGCACTTAGTTTATTTATTGATGATGGAAATTCTGAGAAGTGTGGGATGACATTTCACTGTGGCTTAAATGTGTGTTTCTATGGTGATTAGTGAAATTGAACATGTATTCATATGTCTATTCACCATCTGTATGTCCTTTTTGTGAAAGCGTCTATTTAGGTTCATAGCCCATTTGTGACTGGATTATTTGTTTTTTTTTAGTGTTGATTTTTGTAAGTTCTTTATAAATTTTGGAATATTAATGTCTTATCAGGTGTATTGGCAAGTATGTTTTTCCATTTTGTGAGTCATCTTTTTATTTTGATGGGTTTTTTTACTGTGCAAAACTTTCTAGCTTAATGTGGTTCCATTTGTTTATATTTTCTTTTATTTCTTTTGCCTTAGAAATATCAGTAAAAATACTGCTATGAGCAATGTCCAAGATTTTACTATCCATGTTTTCCTTTAAGATGTTTATGGTTTCAGGTAAAATATTTAAGTCATTAATCTATTTTAAATTTATTTTTGTATGTGGTGTAAGAAGGTAGTCTAGTTTCATTTTTCTGTACATACTGTATCTGTCCAGTTGTCACAACACCATTTATTGACTAAACTAACTTCAGGTAATTGTATATACTTGTTTTTTTCTGTCAAATATCAATCAATTATAAAGGTGTGGGATTATCTCTGGGCTCTCTTTTCTGCTCCATTGATCTATGTGTCTGCTTTTATGCTAGTACCATGCTGATTGATTTACTATGGCCCTACAGTAAGATGGTATTAGATAGCATGATTTCTCCATCTTTGTTCTTCTTTCTCAGAATCACTTTTACAAAAGGCAGGGCCTTTTGTGATTCCATACACATTTTTGAAATATTGAAATATTTGTTCTAGTTCTGTGAGACACCTCATTGGAATCTTGGTAGAAATTGCATTGAATTTATAGGTTGTTTTGGATAGCACAGGCATTTTAATGATGTTAGTTCTTCATATACATGAACACAGTATATGCTGCCAGTTACTTGTATCTTCTTCAGTTTATTTCTTAATGTGTCTTTTATTTTTTCAAGTAAAGATGTTTACATCCTTGGTTTAGTTTATTCTTAGGTATTTTATTTCATTTTTGAAATAATTGTGAATGAGATTGCTTTCTTAATTTCCCTTTGTGTTAATTCATTATTGGCATGCAAAATGCAACTGATTTCTATATATTAATTTAGCATCCTGCTTTTGCTGAATTTATTTATCAGTACTAATAGTTTCTTGGTGGGATCTTTGGTGGTATCATGTCATCTGCAAATAAAGACAGTTTTACTTCTCTTTTTCCAATTTGTATGTTTTTCATTTTGTTCCTCTCTGATTGCTATGGTTATGACTTCCAGTATTGTGTTGAATAAAAAAGGTAAAAAAATGGGCATCCCTGTCATGTTCTTAGTTTTAAGGAGAATAATTTTAACTTTGCCCATTGAGTATGATGATGGCAATTGGTTTTTTTATTAATGGCCTTTACAATGTTCAGCTATGTTCCCTTCTTCCCACTTTGCTGGGAGTTTTTACCATAAGTGGGTACTAGATTTTATCACATGCTTTTTCTGCATCTATTGATATGATCATGTAGTTTTTATCCTTCATTTTGTTTATGTACTGAATCACATTTTTTATTTTTAAGTGTTATACCATGTTGCATTTCCAGAGTAAATCCCACTTGATCATGGTGTATGATCTTCTTGATGTATTTTGTTTACTAATATTTTTGTTGAGGATTTAGCATCTATTTCATCAGGCATATTGGACTATAACATTTTTGGTAATGTCTTTATCTGGTTTTGGATAGGATAATGCTAGCCTAGTAAAAATTAACTTGAGAATCTTCCTTAATTTTTAATTTTTGAAATAGTTGAGTAGAGTAGTGTTTGGTAACATTCACTTGGGAACCCACTTGGTTCAGGGCCTTTCTGTTGTTGGGAGTTTTTTCATTACTGCTTAAATCTCAGCGTAATATCCATATTCAGATTGTCTGCATCCTAATTTAGTTTTGGAAGGATATATGTTTCTAGAATTTTTTTTCATTTCATTCAGGTTGTCCAGTTTGTTGTCATATAATTGTTCATAATATTTTCTTATTATTCTTTGCATTTCTTTGGTATCAGTTATTATTTCTCCCCTTTCATTTCAGATTTTATTTATTTTGATGTTTCCTATTTTTTTTCTTGATGATTCTGGTTAAAGGTGTGCCAATCTTGTTTACCTTTTCAGGGAACTAGCTTTTGGGTTCATAGACACTCTGTAACATTTTTTCTCCTGTTCTGATCTTTATTATTTCCTTTCATCTACTCACATTAGGCTTTGTTTATTTTTTCAAGTTCCTCTAAGTGTAAATTTAGATTATTTATTTGGGCTTTAAAATTTTTTTTGAATACAAGGAATAGGCCTTCAGTGATCAGGGGAAAGGGGTTGGGGGTAGGGGGGAGGCAGAGGCAAGAAAGGGGAGCAGCTTAGACAAGAACCTAGTATAAAGGAACCATGAACATGGACAACAGGTGGGATTGACTTTGGGAGGAATAGGTGCGTGGGGAGGGGGACAGAGGGGAGCAAAAAGGGGATGGATGTCATACAACAACAATAAAATTTAAAAAAATGAAAAATAAAAAAAAATGAAAAAATAAAAAAATTTTTGAGCTAGACCTGTAATGCTATACATTTTTCTTTTTGGATTGTTTCACCTGTGTCCCACAGACTTTGGGTTGCTCTGTTCTCATTTTCATTTGTTTTAAGGTATCTTTTGATTTCTTCCTTTACCTCATTGTTGACTTGGTCAAAGTTTAATGATATGTTATTTAGCTTCCATGTCTTTGTATTTTTCAGTGTAATTCTTATTTATTTCGAGTTTCATACCATTGTGGACAGTAAAAATGCTTGATATGACTTCTATTTTCTTGTATTTATTAAGACTTGTTTCGTGTTCTAATATGTGGTCTATTCTAGAAAATGTTCCATGTGTACTTGAAAAGTATGTACACACTGCTGTTTTGGGGGGAAATGCTCTGTAGAAATGAATTAAATCCGTTTGGTCAGGTGTGTTTTTCATTTATTTATTAAAATTAAAAAAAACTATTTCATTTATTAAATTTAATTTTACACATCTTATATTACATCCATCCTCTTTTGCTACCCTCTGTCCCCATCCCCACCCACCCATCCCCCCAAAGTCAATCCAACCTGTTTCCATGTCCAAGGTTCCCCTATACTAGGTTATTGTATAAGCTGCTCCCATTCCTTGCCTCTGCCACCCGCCTCCCCCCAACCGATTTCCCCATAACAACTGAAGGCCCATTCACTATATTCATATATTTGGTTCTGTTTTGCTTGTTGTTAGTTTTGTTCATTATTGTCCTGTAATGGGTGAGATCATATGATATTTGTCCTTCACTGATTGGCATATTTCACTAAGCATAATACACTCCAGTTCCATCCATGTTGTTGAAAAGGGTATGAGTTCCTTCTTTCTTTTTGCTATATAGAATTCCATTGTGTAAATGTACCAAAGTTTTTTGATCCAATCATCCACTGATGGTCACTTAGGCTGTTTCCAGCACTTGGTTATTGCAAATAGTGCTGCTATGAACATAGGTGTACATAGGTTCTTATGAATTTGTGTTTCAGGATTCTTTGGGTAAAGTCCAAGTAGTGGAATTGCTGGATCAAAAGGCAGTTCCATTTTTAGTTTTGTAAGGAAACCCCATACTGTTTTTCACAGTGGCTGCACCAGCCTATATTTTCACCAACAGTGCACGAGGGTTCCCTTTGCACCACACCCTTGCCAACACTTGTTGTTTGCTGATTTGTTGAAGATTGCCATTCTGACAGGTATGAGGTGGTATCTTATTGTGGTTTTAATTTGCATCAATCTAATGAATAGTGATGTTGAGCATACTTTTATATGCCTCTGGGCCCTTTGTATATCTTCCTCAGTGAGTTGTCTGTTCAGATCCTTTGCCCATTTTTTAATTGGGCTGTCTGTCTCCCTGGTGTTGAGTTGCATTAGTTCTTCATATATTTTGGAGATAAAACCCTTGTCTGAGGTATCATTGGCAATTATGAATTCCCATACAGTTGGTCCCCTTTGAATTTTGCTGATATTTTCTTTAGCTGAACAGAAACTTTTTAATTTTATATACTCCAATTTGTTGATTTGTTCTTTGATTTCCTTTGCCCTTGGTGAAGTATCAGTAAATATATTTATGCGTAGGATATCCAAAAGTATACTGCCGATATTTTCCCCAGGACCTTTATGGTGGCACTGCTTAAGTTTAAGTCCTTTATCCATTTTGAGTTTATTTTGGTGTATGGTGTAAGTTGGTGGTCTAGTTTTATCTTTTTGCATGTTGCTGTCCAGTTCTCCCAACACCATTTATAGAAGAGACTGTTTTTATTCCATTGGATGTTCCTTCCCCCTTTGTCAAATATGAGTTGACCATAGAGTCCTGTGTTACTTTCTGGGCTCTCTATTCTGTTCCATTGATCTATATGTCTATTCTTATGCCAGTACCATGCTATTTTGATGACAGTAGCCTTGTAGTATTGTTTAAAGTCCGGTATTATGATTCCTCCTACCTTGTTCTTCTTTGTCAAGATTGCGGTGGCTATTCATGGGCGTTTTTGGCTCCATATAACTGTTTGAAATATTTTTTCTATTTCTGTGAAGTCTGTCATTGGAATTATAATTGGGATTGCATTGAATATGTAGATTGCTTTGGGTAGTATGGACATTTTAATGATGTTAATTCTTCCCATCCATGAACATGGTATATGCTTCCATTTATTTGTGTCTTCCTTGATTTCTTTCTTCATTATTCTGTAATTTTGTGAGTAGAGGTCTTTTACCTCCTTAGTTAAGTTGATTCCTAGATACTTCATTTTTCTTGTTGCTATGGTAAATGGGATTTATTTTTTCACTTCTATTTCTGTTATTTCATTATTGGTATACAAAAATGCTTTTGATTTCTGGATATTGACTTTATACCCAGCTATTTTGCTAAATTTGCTTATTAGGCTGAGTAAGTTTTTGGTGGAGCCCATCGGGTTTTGTATGTACACTATCGTATCATCTGCAAATAATGACAGTTTGACTTCCTCCTTTCCAATTTGGATACCTTTGATTCCTTTTTCTTCTCTAATGGCTATAGCTAGAACTTCCAAGACAATGTTGAATAGAAGTGGAGAAAGTGGGCAGCCTTGTCTCGTTCCTGATCTTAGGGGGAAAGTTTTCAGTTTTTGTCCATTAAGTATGATATTGGCTTCAGGTTTCTCATAGATGGCCTTTATGATGTTGAAGTATGCTCCCTCTATTCCCATTTTGCTGAGGGTTTTTATCATAAATGGTTGCTGTACTTTATCAAATGCTTTTTCAGCATCTATTGATATGATCATATGGTTTTTATATTTCAATTTGTCGATGTGGTGTATTACATTGATTGATTTATGAATGTTGTACCATCCTTGCATCCCTGGGATGAGGCCCACTTGATCATGGTGTATGATCTTTGTAATATACTGCTGAATCCGATTGGGCAATATTTTGTTGAGAATTTTAGCATGCATGTTCATTAGAGATATTGTCCTGTAGCTTTCTTTCTTAGTTGTGTCTTGCCCTGGTTTTGGGATTAGAATAATATTGGCCTCATAGAACGAGTTTGGGAGTCTTCCCTCTTCTTAAATTATTTGGTGTAGTTTGAGGAGGATAGGAGTTAGTTCTTCTTTAAATGTTTGGTAAAATTCACCTGTATAGCCATCTGGTCCAGGGCTTTTGTGCTATGGAAGATTTTGGATTACTTCTTTAATTTCACTAGTTGTTATTGGCCTATTCAGGCTTTCTGCTTCTTCTGGGTTCAGGTTGGTAGATTATACCTTTCCAGAAATGTGTCCATTTCATCCAGGTTGTCATATTTTTTTGTCATAGAGTTGTTTGTAGTAATTTCTTACAATCTTTTGTATTTCTGAGGTATCAGTTGTGATTTCCCCTCTTTAGTTCTGATTCTGCTTATTTGGGTCCTCTCTCTCTTTTTCTTGATGAGTTTGAATAAGGGCTTGTCAATTTTGCTTATTTTTTCAAAGAACCAGCTGCTGGTCCTATCGATTCTTTGAATTGTAGTTTGAATCTCTGAGTTATTTAGTTCTGCTCTGATCTTGATGATTTCCTCCCTTCTACTTGCTCTGGGCTTTGTTTGTTGTTGCTCCTCTAGTTCTTGCAGCTTTGTGGTTAAGTCGTTTTTATAAACTTCTTGTAACCTTTTTTGGAATGCCTGTATTGCTATAAATTTCCCCCTGAGAACTGCCTTTGCTGTATCCCATAGGTTTTGGGCTGTTGTGTGTTAATTGTCCTTTTTTTCAGGAACTTTTTGATTTCATCTTTGATGTCATTGTTGACCCCTTCATTGCTTAAAAGCATGTTATTCAGTCTCCATGAGTTAGAGAATTTTTGGGTTTTTCCCTTGAATTTGGTTTCTAGTTTCAAGCCATTGTGATCTGGGAAGATACTTTGTATGATTTCAATTTTCCTGTATTTGTGGAGGCTTGTCTTGTGACATAGCATGTGGTCTATCTTGGAGAATGATCCATGTGCATTTGAAAAGAATGTGTATTTTGCTACTTTGGGGTAAAAGACTCTGTATACATCAGTTAGGTCCATTTCCTCTAGAGTGTTGTTCAATGCCACAACATCTCTGGGGATTTTTTGTTTGGAAGATCTGTCCATTGTTGAGAGTGGGGTATTAAAATCCCCTCCCATTAGTGTGTTGCTGTCTATGTCTTTCTTAAAGTCTTCCAAGATTTTCCTTATATATTTCGAAGCTCCTATGTTAGGTGTGTATATGTTTACCAGAGTTATTTCTTCTTGATGGATTGTTCCCTTAAGTATTATGAAATGTCTATCTTTGTCCCTTTTTGTGTCCTTCATTGTAAAATATATTTTATCTGAAATCAGTATTGCTACTCCAGCTATTTTTTTCATGTCCATTTGCTTGATATATACTTTTCCAACCCTTCACTCTCAATCTGTGTCAATCTTTTGTTCTGGGGTGGGTCGCTTGAAGACAGCATATATGTGGGTCATGTTGTCTTATCCATTGGGCTACCCTATGTCTTTTGATGGGTGCATTTAATCCGTTTACATTTAAGGTTATTATTGATTGATTCTTATTCATTGCCATTTTCTCCCTTTGTGTTTGTATTCCTCTTTGGCTTTCTCTGTTTCTTCATTTTATTTGTTTACTTACTTTTATAGCAGACCCTTTAGCATTTCTTGCAATGCTGGTTTGGTAGAGATGTATTCTTTTAGTGTTTTTTTTTTGTCTGGGAAGCTCCTTATTTCTCCTTCTATCTTGAATGAGAGCCTTGATGGGTAGAGTATTCATGATTGCAGTCCTTTGTTTACCATGATTTGAAATACATTTTGCCATTACATTTTGCCATTGCCTTCTGGCTTGAATTGTTTCTGTTGAATAATCATTTTATAGCCTTATTGGAGCCCCTTTGTATGTTATTTGTCTTTTCTCTCTTGATGCTTTTAGGATTCTCTCTTTGTCTTTGAAATTAGCCATTTTAATAATAATGTGTCTTGGTGTTCATCTGTTTGGGTTTATCCTCATTGGGACCCTCTGTGCCTCCTGAACTGGATTAATGTTTTCTCTCATCATGTTAGGGAAATTTTCTATCATGACTTTTTTGAACAGGTTTTCCATTCCTTGTTTCTCTTCTCCTTCTGGTATCCCTATGATACAGATGTTGTTACGTTTCCTGTTGTCCTGCAGCTGTCTTAACCCCTATTCATTCTTGTTCAGCCTTTTTTTATTCTCTTGTACTGTCTTGCAGTATTTGTCTACATTATCCTCCAAATCGCTGATCTGGTCCTCTGCTTCTTCTAGCCTACTGTTGATTCCTTCTACTGTATTCTTCAATTCAGAAATTGTATTCTTCATTTCTTCCTGGCACTTATTGATAGTTTCCATGTCCTTTTTCATGCTGTTGTAGTTCTCGGTAAGTTTCTTGTAACTTCCCTGGAGTTCTTTTTAATTTCCCTGGAGTTCTTCGTAATTTCCCTGGAATTCTTTGTAATTTCCCTGGAGTTCTTTGTAGTTCTCCTGGAGTTGTTTACAGTTTTCTTTGATGTGGCTGAGCTCACTGAGCTTCTCTATCATTATTCTTTTGAATTCCTTATCTGATATTCCAGGTGCCTCTGTTTCATTTTGTGTTCTTTCTGGGGATTCTTCCTTTCCTTTTGGTGATGGACTGATTCTTCTTTTCCCCATTTTGGGTGTCTGTTCTTTCTTGCTCTTTATTTATTTATTTATTTTTGTTCTTTCCTTGGGTTAACCTGCTTTGCTTCCTTGCTTTATTTGAGCACCGTTCTGTGATAGGAGATTTGTGGAGTTCAATGTTGCCGTCTCCCAGAATTTCTCCATTTGCTGTTCTTGGTGTGTCCTTTATTTCAGCTGTCTGGTTGTATTCTGGGCCTGCGGGCTACTGTCCTGATGGCCTCCTCTGCCTCTGGGCTGTGCTCCCCTGTGTCCAGATGCTTCCCGTTCCAATACCTAGGGTCCTGAAGATGTCTCCCGCTCCCTATCCTGTCCTCTAGCTGCTTTGGTACTTGAGAACACCATCAGCACTGCTCTCTACTCTGTCGCCATTTTCCCTTCTTGAAGTATTTTTTCTATTTCTGTGCCATCTGTCATTGGTATTTTAATTGGGATTGCATTGAATATATAGATTGCTTTGGGTAGTAAGGACATTTTAATGATGTTAATTCTTCCCATCCATGAACATGGTATATGCTTCCATTCATTTGTATCTTCCTTGATTTCTTTCTTCATTGTTCTATAGTTTTCTGAGTACAGGTCTTTTACCTCCTTAGTTAAGTTGATCCCTAGGTACTTTATTTTTCTTGTTACTATGGTAAATGGGATTTTTTTTTCACTTCTATTTCTGTTGTTTCATTATTGTTATACAAAAATGCTTTTGATTTCTGGATATTGACATTATACCTGGCTATTTTGCTAAATTTGCTTATTAGGTTAAGTAAGTTTTTGGTGGAGCCAATCAGGTTTTGTATGTACACTATCATATCATCTACAAATAATGATAATTTGACTTCCTCCTTTCCAATTTGGATACCTTTGATTCCTTTTTCTTCTCTGATGGCCATGGCTAGAACTTCCAGGAAAATGTTAAATAGAAGTGGAGAAAGTGGACAGCCTTGTCTCATTCCTGATCTTAGGGAGAAAGCTTTCAGTTTTTGTCCGTTAATTATGATGTTGGCTTCAGGTTTCTCATAGATGGCCTTTATGATGTTGAAGTATGCTCCCTCTATTCCCATTTTGCTGAGGGTTTTTATCATAAATGATTGCTGTAGTTTATCAAATGCTTTTTCAGCATCTATTAATATGATCATATGGTTTTTATCTTTCAATTTGTTGATGTGTTGTATACATTGATTGATTTATGAATGTTGTACCATCCTTGCATCCCTGGGATAAAACCCACTTGATCATGGTGTGTGATCTTTGTAATATACTGCTGAATCTGATTGGCTAATATTTTGTTGAGAATTTTAGCATCTATGTTCATCAGAGATATTGGCCTTTAGCTTTCTTCCTTAGTTGTGTCTTTCCCTGGTTTTGGGATTAGATTTATATTGGCCTCATAGAAAGAGTTTGAGATCTCCCCTCTTTCTGTATTTTTTGGTATAGTGTGAGGAGGATAGGAGTTAGTTCTTCGTTTAATGTTTGGCAAAATTCACCTGTGTATCCATCTGGTCCAGGGCTTTTGTGCTTTGACAGATTTTTGATTACTTCTTTAATTTCACTAGTTGTTATTGTCCTATTCAGGCTTTCTGCTTCTTCTGGGTTCAGTTTTGGTAAATTATACATTTCCAGAAATGTGTCCAATTCATTCAGGTTGTCATATTTTTTGTCATAGAGTTGTTTGTAGTAATTTCTTACAATCTTTTGTATTTCTGAGGTATTAGTTGTGATTTCTCCTCTGTCAGTTCTGATTCTATTCATTTGGGTCCTCTCGGTCTTCTTGATAAGTCTGGATAAGGGCTTGACAATTTTGTTAACTTTTTCAAAGAACCTGCTCCTGGACCTGTTGATTCTTTAAATTGTAGTTTGAATCTTTATGTTATTTAGTTCTGCTCTGATCTTGATGATTTCCTTCCTTCTACTTGCTCTGGGCTTTGTTTGTTGTTGCTCCTCTAGTTCTTGCAGCTTTGTGGCTAGGTTGTTTTTATAAACTTCTTGTGATCTTTTTAGGAAGGACTGTTTTGCTATAAATTTCCCCCTGAAAACCTCCTTTGCTGTATCCCATCGATTTTGGGCTGTTGTGTGTCCATTGTCACTTGTTTCCAGAAACTGTTTGATTTCATCTTTGATCTCATTGTTGACCCCTTCATTGCTTAAAAGCATGTTATTCAGTCTCCATGAGGTAGAAAATTTTTGTTTTTTTCCCTTGGGATTGATTTCTAGTTTCTAGTCATTGTGATCTGAGAAGATACTTTGTATGATTTCACTTTTCCTGTATTTGTGGTGGCTTGTCTTGTGACATACTATGTGGTCTATCTTGGAGAATGATCCATGTGCATTGGAAAAGAACATGTACTTTGCTTCTTTGGGGTAAAATACTCTGTATACATCAGTTAGGTCCATTTCCTCTAGAGTGTTGTTCAATGCCACAACATCTTTGGGGATTTTTAGTATGGAAGATCTGTTCATTGTTGATAGTGGGTTATTAAAATCCTCTACTATTAGTGTGTTGCTGTCTATGTCTTTCTTAAAGTCCCCCAAGATTTTTCTTATGTATTTTGGAGCTCCTTTGTTGAGTGAGTATATGTTTATCAGAGTCATTTCTTCTTGATGGGTTGTTCCCTTAAGTATTATGAAATGTCCATCTTTTTCCCTTTTTATGGCCTTCATTGTAAAACCTATTTTTTGTGAAATCAGTATTGCTACTACAGCTTTTTTCTGTGTGTCCATTTGCGTGATATGTATTTTCCCATGCCTTCGCTCTCAATCTGTGTTGATCTTTTTTTCTGAGGTGGGTCTCTTGAAGAAAGCATGTATGTGGGTCATGTTGTCTTATCCATTTGGCTACCCTATGTGTTTAGATTGGTGTATTTATTCCATTTACATTTAAAGTTATTATTGATTGATACTTATTCATTACCATTTTCTTCCTTTGTATCTGTATTCCTCTTTGTGTTTCTCTGTTTCTTCATTTTATTTGTTTATTTTTAAGCATACCCTTTAGCATTTCTTGCAATGCTGGTTTGGTAGAGATGTATTCTTTCAGTCTTTTTTTTGTCTGGGAAGCTCCTTATTTCTCCTTCTATCTTGAATGAGAGCCTTGCAGGGTAGAGTGTTCTTGGTTGCAGGCCTTTGTTTACCATTACTTGAAATAATTTTTGCCATTGCCTTCTGGCTTGAATTGTTTCTGTTGAATAATCATTTGATAGCCTTTTTGGAGCCCCTTTATATGTTATTGGTCATTTCTCTCTTGATGCTTTTAGGAGTCTTTCTTTGTCTTTGAAATTATCCATTTTAATAATATTATGCCTTGGTGTTGTTCCTTTTCAGTTCATCTTCATTTGGACCCTCTGTGCTTTCTGAACTGGATTAATGTTTTCACTCATCACGTTAGGGAAATTTTCTATCATGACTTTTTTGAACAGGTTTTCCATTCCTTGTTTCTTTTCTCCTTCTGGTATCCCTATGATACGGATGTTGTTACATTTCATGTTGACCTGCAGCTCTCTTAAACCCTCTTTTATCTTGTTCAGCCCTTTTTTTTATTCTCTTGTACTGTCTTGCAGTATTTTTCTGCATTATCCTCCAACTTGCTGACCTGGTCCTCTGCTTCCTCTAGCCTACTGTTGATTCCTTCTACTGTATTCTTCATTTCAGAAATTGTATTCTTCATATCATCCTGCCACTTATTGATAGTTTCTGTGTGCTTTTTCATGCTGTTGTAGCTCTCAGTATGTTCCTTGTAGCTTCCCTGAAGTTCTTTGTAGTTCTCCTTCAGTTGTTTATGGTTTTCTTTGATGTGGCTGAGCTCATTGAGCTTCTCTATCATCATTCTTTTGAATTCTTTATCTGATATTTCAGGTGCCTCTGTTTCATTTTGTCGTATTTCTGGGGATTCTTCCTTTCCCTTTGGTGATGGACTGATTCTTTTTTCCCCCATTTTCAGTGTCTGTTGTTGCTCTTTTTTTTTTTTCCCTTGGGTTAACCTGCTTTGCTTCCTTGCCGTAGTTGAGCACCCATCTGTGATAGGAGATTTGTAGAGTTCAATGTTGCAGTCTCCCAGATTTTCTCCACTTGTTGTTCTTGGTGTGTCCTTTATTTGGGCTGTCTGGTTGTATTCTGGACCTGTTTTCTGCTCTCCTGCAGGTCTCCACTGTCTCTGTGCTGTGCTCTCCTTTGTCCAGATGCTGACCACTCCTATTCTTAGGGACCTGAAGACATCTCGTGCTCCCTAGCCTGACCTCCACCTGCTCTGTTACTTGAGAACACGATCAGCACTGCTTTCTACTCTGAAGCCATCTTTGATCCCATACTGTTTTTTTAAAGCTGCTGTCTATTGCTGATTTTCTGACTAGATCTATTCATTGAAGTTAGTAACTGTGTTTCTGTCAGTTTCTCCCTCTATTTCCACTAAAATTTATTTGACATATTTAGATGCTACTATTTTGGGTGTATACATGTTTAAGTCCTCTTGTTTAATTGTTCTCTTTAACATTATGTAGTGTCCTTCATCTCTTCCTACAGTTTTGGTTTTAAAATCTATGGTATCTGTCCTGAAAGTATGAACTTTGCAAGCTATTTTAATTATATTGACATTGGGTCAGTACTTTCTGGACAGACCTTATATTTTGCCAGTTATAAGTACTGCTACCCCAGCCTTTTTTTTCCCCCACTTTACATTTGACTGTATATGGGTCTTGTTTTCTTATAAATGCAGCTACCTTATTTCTTTTGGTTGGAGCATTTAAGCTATTTACATTTAAGGTGATTATTAATAGATATGTGTTTATTACCATTTTAATATAAATTATTTTCCTCTATTTCTTATTTTTCTTTTTATTTGTTTGCTTAAAGCAAGCCCCTTAAAATTGTTGAAATACTGATTTGGTGTAAAAAAATAAGCTCCTTTTGCTTTTTCTTGTCTTAGAAGCTATTTTTCCTTCAATTTCAAATGATAGCCTTGCTGTGTGAATTAGTTTTGGTTACAGATATATTCTTTTCATAACCTTGAATATTTCATGCCAATCTCTCTGGCCTGAAATGTTTCTGCTAAGAAATCAGATGACAGTCTAATGGGAGGTCCATTGTAGGTAATTACCTGCTTTTCTTTTGTGCTTTTTAAGATTTCCTCCTTGTTTTTAAGCTTTGCTGTTTTATTTATGATGTATCTTGGTGTAGGCTTCTTTGGGTTTATCTTATTTGGGACACTCTGCATTTCCTATACTTTGTCTTATTCCTTCATCATACCTGGGAAGTTTTAAGTCATTTTTTAGGTTCTTAGACCCTTGCTCATATTTGTCTCCTTGTCATTATGCTTCATATTGTCCCAAAGTTTTAAATTCTCCTAATTTCTTTTTAGCCTTTTTTCCCCATTTTCTGCTATGCTTGGATATTTTTTCTACCTTGTCTTTCAAATCACTGACTTGATCCTTTGCTTTATCTAACTCACTGTTTATTCCTTCTAGTGTATTATTTATTTTAGATATTGCATCTTCTATTTGACTGGTTATTTTTTATTGTTTCTATTTTTTTTTTTTCATGCTGTTGAGTATCCTTACAATCATTACTCTAAACTCTGTACCTGATAAGTCACTTGCCTCTATTTCATTTAGTTCATATTATGGAACATTTTCTGTTCTGTCATTTGGTGTCTGTTTCTCTGTCTTCCCATTTTGGTTGATTTCTTGTAGTTGTTTCTATATATTAGGTATATCTGCATCTGCACACTCTGGTGCAGATATCTATGTCAGATGCTGCCTGTGACTAGCCCTGGGAATCTGTTTGGAGCTATCAGTGATCCATAGCTGTGGCTCTCTCTGCTGGAACTAGGTATGTGCAAAGAACCAGCCTGTATGCTAAGGTTGGCTTTTACCAGGACTAGGCCTGCAGTAGGGTCCCAGAGATCTGCCTCAGTTATTAAAGTTAATCATTGTGATAATATTCCCCAGCTGTACTGCAGCCAGGCTTGAGCTCCATAGAGTGAGGCAGAGTGATTTCTGAAGATGGGGCTTTTGCTACCTCTCAGGTTGATGCCATTCAGAGGGGAGTGTTCTGCCTAAGTATGGGGAATGATTCAGCACAGGGATCCTGGCAGCTGTTCCTTCCATTCTTCCTCCAGATTTTCCTCATGTGTCTCTAGTCCACTCTGCTCTCCTTATGCCAGAGCCCAGAGTAGTGACAGAAAATGAAATTTTGTTCCTTGGCCCTTTAAGAGACTCTCTGAATTTTTATGCATCTTTTCCTGGTAGATGGAAACCCTGCTGCTTTTCACAGCCAGATGTTATTTTAGTTGCTTTCTTGGTTCTGGCACTGTAGGCTTGGGATCCCAGCCTCGGGTTTAGAATGCACACTCCTCAGGGGGAGGGACACTCCCAAGCCACTGAAATATCCCTCCAGTTCTTTAGCTACAGCCTATAAAGAGTCAGCCAGTCCTCTTGCTCCTCCTCTGCACTCCCTACCATCTCATTATAGTGAAGTGGTTTCTTCCATATGTCCTTGGTTATAAGGCTTTTTCTCAATTGGTTACTCAGAATAATTTTTCTTTCATTTAATTATAATTCTAGTTTCTTCCTGGGAGCAGCATAGTATAGCTTTGACCTATTTCTCCACCATCTTTCTTCTCTCCCTGATACCATTCAAGATGTGGAGCTTAGAACAAATTAGTCCAAGTAAGTCCATATGCAGACTTTTCAGGAGGAATCCCTGGAGCTTCATCTCACTAAGCCATAATTATCACTGGTTTTTATAGCCAGAAGTAACGAAGACTTCTCTTACTGGCACTGAAACCCTGGTATGGGGATTCTGACTTAGGCTTGGGACCCTTTTCTTCTTAGGGAAGATCTCTGTAGCCTGGATATCTTTATCTTTAATTGCCAAATGTTGGTGTGGGTCCAGCTTATCCTGCATTTTCATCCCTCCTACCAGTCTAGAGATGGATTTTTAAAATACCCTTAATTAGAGGACTTATGTTCAACAACACTTCTGGCAACTATGAATACTGGTTATTCTGTAATTTATCTGTAATTCTGATGTGGTTGTGGGCAGCTCCGAGTACCACATTTACCTACACTGCCATCTTGATCAGGACAATAAATACATGCTTAATAATACCTTATTCAGCTATGTGGTTTAATTCTTTTCTCTCAATGTGTGGTTTATATTTTATTCTCTAAGAAATGTCTTTCAGAATGTAGAAGTTTTCATTTTGATAAAGTTCAGTGTATCAGCGTGTGCACGCACACACACACACACACACATGCACACACACATTCCCAACAGCTTTATTTATAGTAAGAAAGACCTAGAAACAATGTAAATGCCATCAAGAGGTGAATGAATAAGTAAATTGTAGTATAGTAATCCAGCAGAACACTTATAAGTGATAAAAATAAACTTCTCATATGCCAAATAATCAGGATAAATTATTTGGCAGGATAATCATGATAAATCTCACAATAATAATGCTAAGTAAAAAAAAAAAAAAGCCAGACCTCCCCAAAAGAAAAACATTGAGCACATATTTTATGACTCCATTTATCTATAACTCTAAAAATTTCTAAGCTAACATGATGTGGTAAACACAGAATGGTTGCCTGAGGAAAGGGAGATAAGGGTGTTACAGAGAGATTATAAGGGGTATAAGGACACATTTTGGGGGGGTGTATACATTTGCTATCTTTATTGTGTTGATTATTTCATGGAAATATACATATTTTGAAACATCAAATTGTACACTATAAGTAGGTACACATTATTATATGCAAATAATACTTTTATAAATCCCTAAATATTATTCAGTCATTTAAGGATAAAAACCAAATTAAGCTCAGATTTCTCCGTGGCCACATCACTCTTTTTTTTAAGAAAATTTTAGAAGATTTTATTTATTATTTTTAGATAGAAGGGAAGGGACAGAGGGAGAACAACATCACCTGCCTGCAGCTACAAACCTGGGTGGAGACCTGGCTTGCAAACTGGCTATGTGCCCTGGCTGGGAATTGAACCAGCGACAGTTGGGTTCATAGGCCAGTGCCTTATCCACTGTGCCATCAGCCAGGGCCACTATTTAATTTAATTTTTGTTAATAATTTTATGAATAAAGTTGACAGACTTTTTCAAATAAAAGCCCAGAGGATACAGTGACTATTATAATTTTTTAAAAAAGAAAAAGGGAATAACAGCAAATCATTGAAAATAGGACAATTATCCTAAATTAGTTCAGGGTGCTCTTGCATTCTGACCCAGCCTGAGTGTTTCTGGATGGAGCCTCTTAGGAAAGTATACCTGTGCTAAGATAAAGACTGGTTTGCTGGGTGTAAAAGAGTAGGAAAAATGTTTTTGAAAGAAAGAAAACTTCAAATGAGATTTTTTCTTACAGTGAGCTAAAATTGGCCTTAGAGGAAATGCTACATGATCTAGAAAACTCAATTTAAATGTTTGAGGACTTGGCCAAAGCCACACTAGGAAGTGCCAAAACTAGAAAATTTTAAAACTGCTCTATTTGATTTCTTTATTCTAAAAGATCTGTATAATTTAACCATCTAAGCTAAAATAAAAAAAAGAAAAAGAAAAGAACAGAAAATAAAAGTCATAATATGAAAGATATGAGCCTGTGTTTCCAAATGTCCTTCTTTTTCTAAAACAAACAAATAGTCCAATGATTTGCCAATTTCTTACTGAATTAAATTTAAACATATTCATGAATACAAAGCCTGTATCATTTACTCACTGTGTACTTCTCTATGTGTATTCATGTGTCTTTTTCATGCTCCTTCCAATCACACTGTAATGTCCAACTTACAAATGCTTGCTGTCTCCCATCTTTGCTAAAACTGCTCCCTCTGCTTGAAAGGTTCTCATTCTTGCCCCAAAGCAATACATTACCCTGTGTAAGACTCCTCCTTCAAAAAGAACTCAATGAGTGGGACCACCTGTGCTCAAGTAAAAGGCTATAAGGGTGTATTCCACCAAATGTGCCCACATCCCTGACATTTTTCAAACCTCAAAAGGAATGATGACAAGAGATTTGAAAGTTAAGCCCATAAAAATTATAGTGTTTCAGACACTGATGTGCAGCCTTATAGGCCTATGAAGAGTAAGAACTTTTTGAAAGAGTTGGAATCACAGTTAAGCTGTGGTTTTCAAACATTTTAAACAGTGGAGGCTTTTCTTCCTATTATTACCTGGGATTCCAGCACATAATATATAGTAAGAATTTACAGGTAAAAGTTTAATTTGTAATTTCACATTTTAAGAGCAATAAATATGAACAATGAGCAATTTAGGGAATACCGAATTTTAGTAAACACAAGTGAGTATATGTGCTTTTGAATTACAACTATATGAAAAGTTTTTAAAGTATTTTTAAGAAGTCATTCAAATATTTGCAGACCCTGAATCCTGAATCCAGTTTAAAAGTTACTGTATTAAGTTTGGAGCAGTAGAGCTTAAACTGGAATCAACAAGCATTCAGGGAATTCAATGGTGTTGCTTGATTTAAGCCTGGGTCTTTCCAATTCTGAAACCTTGCAATTTTTCCATTGCATCATCATTCCCTAAGCTTTGAGAATTTGCCCCAAGGAGTTATGGGCAGACATTTGCACAGTCCTGAGCTCTAATTAACAGACCAGAAAATACACTGCAAGAAGTGGGAAGTAGAGGACCCCAACTACTTTGCACTCTGCAAGCTGCTCACTTTCATGCAAGGCATACCAGATCCTGAAGAATCCTGCAACTCTCCTAGAAACACATTCAGTGAGGCTGCAATTAAGTCGGCTTGGGAACCTTAACAATGATAAAAAATGGGAAATACTTTTAGGAATGCTTAGTATCAACTGCATCTGTAAGCTTCTTTCACTTCATTAGAAGCGCAGACTTCTGAATGGAGTCATTGTGCACAAACTTGAAGGCAATCTGAGTCAATGCCAAACTACATAAGGATAATGGGTTTTTCCACAGGGCAACCAGAGCTCTTACATGCTGGTACTGTGGGTCTCAGCCCTTCTAAAATGGCAGAGATAGTGAATAGTATATTAAATCCAGTGAATTTTATAGCTAACATCTGGCCTGAAGGACAGCTGTGTTCAGATTTAATGAAAGACTACAGAGAAAAATAGTAAAGTCAAAATATTTGAGCCTTTCAGCTTGACTGAGGCAATTTGTTAATCAGTTGATCTGCATTAGGGCTTCATATTTTCTAGCTTCATTTTACTTGGGGAAAGAGTAAACTTCTCAGAGTTTAAAATCATTCCTTGGATTCATAGTGCTGTCTTTTCTATTGAGGAACATATATTTTTATTTTAAAATTATAAATATTTCTCTTAACATCCCTTGAGTTTTATTCATTTTGATATTACTTGACACATAATGATTGGAAAAAAAGTGTATAAGGAGTGTAGAATGAGCAGCATCTAAGCCAGATGCCTTGGACAGCTGAGATTTTGAATGAAAGGGTATTTAGCAAAAGTAACAACTCTCCCATAAGCATGAAAACAAAACTGAGGGACTTTATATTCAATGCAGAAAATTGCATCTCAAAATTGTTGAGTTAATTTAGCAGTCTGTTTCTATCTGTCAGAAAACAACATAGATTTAATGTGACCATTAAGAATTCAAGGAAACCAGGACTTGCCTTTTGATCCTCTATTTGAAGTTTGTTTAATTATTCTAAGTATGTTTGATATTGATCAAGATGGTAAACATCTGCCTTTCTTAATAGAAAAATTCTCTCTTTATTATAAATAAACACTTTGCCAGGTTAAGATGTGAATTCTATTAGTCCATGAATTTCTGTTTCTTGAACAACTTGAGCACTGGGCTAGAAACAAAAGGTGGATTCTAAATCTAGAGTCTGTCAGTGGATATGGAAAATGAAGCAACTAATTAGCTAGTACAGACAGAATTTTTTGTCTTGTCCTATGCAGCAGCTGATTCAGCTACACTGAAGAACCATGGAATGCTTCATGGTTTTGATTTTCCTGATTGACATTACAATGGAGAGAGATGCATGCCTCAATCAGCACTTTACTAATTATCAGAACACAGAAAATGTCAATCAGAGAGGTGCTTTGTCTTTCAGTCTTCTCAGTGTTGGTGTTTACTGATATCAGGGAAATAAAGTAGACTGAGATAGGATAGTTCTTTAAATTGCTATGGGAATTAGAAATAGGACCTTTAAAAATAAGTTGGGCCTCTTACCCCATACACATACTCCATGTTCTCTACCCTACTTCAGCCCTCATGAACACAGTAGATAGCTTTGTTATAGCTTTTTAGAGGATAAAGCATAACAAGGTAGTTCTGTTAATCCTGGAAAATAATTTATAACTAAAAGCTGAAAATATTAAAAGCCTGTATTGAGAGGGAGGCCCTTTTTACTAAAATGACTACTCTTTCACATTTAACTTACATTCCCATTCAACGGAGGCTTATTTGGTTTGAACAATAAATTATTAGAATGCATCTTTGGACATGACACTTCTTTGAGACTATTTCTTTAGTTTAAAAGTAACAGAACATTGAGTGAAGAATAATGTTCACAATGTTATTTCACTTGCATTGTATAATTGCTGCCTTCAGGTAACCCTTTGGTGGATATATAATCAACTCATTTAACCCCAGAACAAATGATATTTGCACTCACTAAGATGTAGAATGAGATTAACATCTAATCTTCCTATTTCTCAATTCTGTGCTCATTTCAGAGTGTTGAGTTTAATGTACCTAAAAAATCCCCGAACAAGAAATCTAAAAAGCCACTTAAAAGTGTTACTAACCTATGTTTTACAATGCCTGACTGAAAAACAGATATTCTGGTTTCAGTGTATGTCAGTCTAGGTACCTAGATAAATCCACTGAAAACAAACAAAAAGGCTTGATGAAATATTTTTTTTTAATTTTATAGTTGTATTATATCCATCCCCTTTTTGCTCCCCTCTGTCCCCCTCCCCACGCACCCATTCCTCCCAAAGTCAATCCCACCTGTTGTCCATGTCCATGGTTCCTTTATACTAGGTTCTTGCCTAAGCTGCTCCCCTTTCTTGCCTCTGCCTCTCCCCCTGCCCCCAGATGAAATATTTTTAAATCACATTGAAACAACCACATAATTACTGTGATAAAATTCTTTAAGGGAAAAGGAATGTTGTCTATTTCTTTCTTTCTTTTTAAAGATTTTATTTTACTATTTTCAGAGAGAAGGGAAGGGAGAGAGACATCAATGTATGGCTGTCTTTCACCTGCCTCCAGCTACAAACCTGGCTGGAGATCTGGCTTTGCAACCTGGTTATGTGCCCTGACTGGGAACCGAACCAGCAACCTTTGGGTTTACAGGCCAACACCTTATCCACTGTGCCTCCAGCCAGGGGACTGTTGTCTATTTCTTACACTGTTGTATCACTAGCACATAAAATAGTTGAAGGCACAAATATTTGTTGAATGATTGATTTGGTGAGTTAGCAAGAATACAAAAATATTTAGGCAAAAATATAAGTGAAGGTGAGAGTTTAGAGAGGCAAACATGGCCAGTTTCATTTCAGGCAATATTTTTACTTTGAGAAAATTTGCAAAACCTGACCACATAAGCTTTTATGATCCCATGAAGTGTGGAAGCCAGGGGGGAAAAAATCAAGCACCATAACCTTCTAAGTAAGAGTGTCTAATAGAGTGGAAACACCAAGAGGAAATGTCTTAAGTATGAGTGCCAACTAGAAATAAACTCTTTCCCACCTTCCAACCAGAAAATGGTAAAAATAAAATAAAATAAAAAAGAAATTGCCTTCTCAATTTTTGACACTGAGTAAAAAGGAAGAAAACACTGAGAAAATATATTTATAAGCTAGCCCTTATGTGAATTTGCTGCCCCAGTTTCATAGCATTGGAATAGCCAAAAAATAAAATTGAATTACTTAAATAGCCCTATATACGTTGTCACCTAGTAAAGAAAAGCAATAATCCTATTCAAATGTATCTACCTTTGTCTAAGCTTTTACAAGTTTTCCACAAACAAACCCATAGTTACTAGGAAAATTAGCAGCTCAGATTTTTAAAACAACTAAACAGATTAACACGCAGTATCTCTGCTTGAGAAATAATAGAGTTGAGGCCAGTATCTCTGATGAACATAGAAGCTAAAATTCTCAACAAAATATTGGCCAATCAGATTCAGCATATATTACAAAGATCATACACCATGATCAAGTGGGCTTCATCCCTGGGATGCAAGGATGGTACAACATTCATAAATCCATAAATGTAATACACCGCATCAACAAATTGAAAGATAAAAACCATATGATCATATCAATAGATGCTGAAAAAGCATTTGATAAAATGCAGCAATGATTTATGATAAAAACCCTCAGCAAAATAAGAATAGAGGGAGCATACCTCAACATCATACAGGCCATCTATGACAAACCTGAAGCCAACATCATACTTCATGGACAAAAACTGAAAGCTTTCCCCCTAAGATCAAGAATGAGACAAGGCTGTCCACTTTTTCCACTTCTATTCAACACTGTCTTGGAAGTTCTAGCCATAGCCATCAGAGAAGAAAAGGAATCAAAGGTATCCAAATTGGAGAGGAGGAAGTCAAACTGTCATTATTTGCAGATAATATGATAGTGTACATACAAAACCTGATGGGCTCCACCAAAAACTTACTCAACCTAATGAGCAAATTTAGCAAAATAGCTGGGTATAAAGTCAATATCCAGAAATCAAAAGCAGTTTTGTATACCAATAATGAAACAACAGAAATAGAAGTGAAAAAACAAATCCCATTTACCATAGCAACAAGAAAAATAAAGTACCTAGGAATAAACTTAACTAAGGAGGTAAAAGACCTGTACTCACAAAACTACAGAACAATGAAGAAAGAAATCAAGGAAGATACAAATAAATGGAAGCATATACCATGTTCATGGATGGGAAGAACTAACTTCTTTTAAATGTCCATACTACCCAGAGCAATCTACATATTCAATGCAATCCCAATTAAAATACCAATGACAGACTTCACAGAAATAGAAAAAATATTTCAAACATTTATATGGAGCCAAAAACGCCCACGAATAACCACAGCAATCTTGAGAAAGAAGAACAAGGTAGGAGGAATGACAATACCGGACTTCAAACAATACTACAAGGCTACTGCCATCAAAACAGCATGGTACTGGCATAAGGATAGACATATAGATCAATGGAACAGAATAGAGAGCCCAGAAATTATTAGTTGACCAGGACTCTATGGTCAACTAATATTTGACAAAGGGGGAAGGAACATCAAATGGAGTAAAAACAATCTCTTCAACAAATGGTGTTAGGAGAACTGGACAGCAACCTGCAAAAAGATAAAACTAGACCACCAACTTACACCATACACCAAAATAAACTCAACATGGATAAAGGATTTAAACATAAGCAGTGCCACCATAGAGTTCCTGGAGAAAAATATAGGCAGTAAACTTGGATATCCTACGCAGAAATATGTTTACTGATACTTCACCAAGGGCAAAGGAAATAAAAGAATGAATCAACAAATGGGATTATATCAAATTGAAAAGGTTCTGTTCAGCTAAAGAAAACATCAGCAAAATTCAAAGGGAACCAACTGTATGGGAAAATGTAATTGCCAATGATACCTCAGACAAGGGTCTGATCTCCAAAGTATGTAAAGAATTAATGAGACTCAACACCAGGGAGACAGACAGCCCAATTAAAAAATGGGCAAAGGACCTGAACAGGAAGATATATATACAAAGGTCCCAGAGGCATATGAAAGAATGCTCAACATCACTAGTCATCAGAGAGATGCAAATTAAAACCACAGTAAGTTACCACTTCACACCTGTCAGAATGGCAATCATCAACAAATCAACAAACAACAAGTGCTGGTGAGGATGCGGGGCAAAGGGAACCCTCATGCACTGTTGGTGAAAATGTAGGCTGGTGCAGCCACTGTGGAGAACAGTATGGGGTTTCCTTAAAAAACTAAAAATGGAATTGTCTTTCCATCCAGCAATTCCACTACTTGGACTATACCCAAAGAATCATGAAACACCAATTCATAAGAACCTATGTACACCTATATTCATAGCAGCACTATTTACAATAGCCAAGTGCTAGAAACAGCCTGAGTGCCATCAGTGGATGATCGGATCAAAAAATGTTGGTACATTTACACAATGGAATTCTATATAGCAGAAAGAATGAAGGAACTTGTACCCTTTGCAACAACATGGATGGAACTGGAGAGTATTATGCTTAGTGAAATAAGCCAGTCAGTGGAGGACAAATACCATATGATCTCACCCATTACAGGACAATAATGAACAAAACAAACAACAGTAAGATAGAACCAGATATATGAATACAGTGAATAGGTCTTCAGTGGTCAGGGGGAAAGAGGTTGGGGGGAGGGGGGAGGCAGAGGCAGGGAATGGGAGCTGCTTAGACAAGAACCTAGTATAAAAGAACCATGGACATGGACAACAGTTGGGATTGACTTTGGGGGAATTGGTGGGTGGGGAGGGGGACAGAGGGGTGCAAAAAGGAGATGGATGTAATACAACAACAATAAAATTTAAATAAAAAAGAAAGAAATAGCAGAGTTGAAAACTATCTGAAGATTTAGACAGAAGCAAAGCAATTATGTTTGCAATGTTTAAATAAAGAAAATATGTTACAAGTTTGCAAATGTAGGCAGAATACATTATTATAAAAAATTAAGTAGACTAATGAACAAAACAAGCAAACAAACAAGCAGAATAGAACCAGAGACATGAACATGAGGAACAGACTTTCAGTCTTCAGAGGGGAGGGAAAGAGAAGAGAGGGAGAAAGAGAGAAAAAGGGGAACAGTTTAGTAAAGGAACTAGCATGAATGACCAATGGACTTGGACAACATGTGGGATTGACTGTGGGATGGGGGATGGGGAGGGTGGGACATGGAAGAGAAGTAGGTGGAAATGGGATAAATGTAGTACAACAATAAAATCAAATTAAAGTAAAAAAAAAAAAACAGACAAAAACTAAACAGATTTGAAAGTCAAATGCAAACTTCTAGGAAGAAAAATAAAATGATGACATTTTAAAAACTCAATATGTGTGTTTGAATAAGTTCAGGAAAAGCTGAAGATTACATAGTAAATTGGAAGGCTGAACTGAAGCATTTACCTAGAACATAACACCAAAAGACAACAGATTAGAGATTTGTAAAGAATGAAGGATAAAATGAAAAGATCTCATTTATACTTAATTGGGGTTTCAGTAGAAGTTTTAAGTGAGAGAGAAAGGAGGGAGAAAGAGAGGGAGAGAAATGTTGATTTGAGAAAGAAATGCTGATTTCTTGCACGTGTCTTGACCAGGGAGCAATTGGCAACCTTGGGATATGCTCTGACCAGGAGTCAAACTGATGATGTTTCACTTTGCAGAATGATGCAACCAACTCAGCTACACCATTCAGGGCAGGATACACCTCTTTTCCTCTCTTTAGTTCTAACTTCTGCTATAGTATTATCTAGGAGTGGGAAGACCTGCATGATCAGTAAGCAAAGATTTTAATTTATTGACTGGTTCGAGGAGAGAAATAACCAGAGATAATCTCCGTTCTTGCCTCAAGCCTTCTTTTATGAAAGAGTTCTTTTGTGAGACAACTTGGCTGAAAAAGTAGTCTGACTGTACACCAGTGGCAAAAGACAACCTACTTTTTCAAACCTCTAGTGATATGGTGAGAAACATTCTGGCCATCTGGTATACCAATTTGTGCTCTCTTGCCCAGCATTGTAGACTATCAGGTACAACAAACATTAAGACCACTATCAGATCTTATACTTAGTAAGTGGTTGAATTGGGGCTTAATCCTGGATGTATTTGACTCAAAAACCTATGTTAAAAATACTAGCTATTCTTTCACTTTCAATAAAGACTATGGTAAAAACTCAACTTCCCTTACTTATCCATGCCCCTTCCTTCCCTGGTAAATTCCAAATCTATGTAGTCAGTTGCACCATCATTCCAAGTTCACTCTATACCAACTGATACACTTGAGAGTCTGAAAGCTAACAAGATAATTCAACAGCTGAATATTAGTGAAATTCCAATTTCATGGTCTAGTAATATTTTTTGACAACTCCTTTGCTAGTCTTTGATTATAAGCAATTACTTAAAACATCGAACTTTTCTGAAGTCCCTTATCCTATAACAACCTTTCTCTTTATAAAATGACCATGTATCCTCCATCATTTTTGGAGAATATTGAGAAGGCTGGCTATACATTTTTTAATTTAATTTTATTGTTATTATATTACATCCCTCCCCTTTTTGCTCCCCTCTGCCCTCTTTCCCACCCATCCATTCCCCCACAAAGTCAATCCCACCTGTTGTCCATGTCTATGGTTCCTTTATACTAGGTCCTTGTCTAAACTGCTCCCCTTGCTTGCCTCTTCCTCCTCCTTCCCCCCAACCACCTTCTCCCTGACCACTGAAGGCCTATTCCATGTATTCATATATTTGGTTCTGTTTTGCTTGTTGCTAGTTTTGTTCATTATTGTCCTGAAAGGGGTGAAATCATATGGTATTTGTCCTTCACTGACTGGCTTATTTCACTAAGCATAATACTTTCTAGTTCCATCCATGTTGCTGCAAAGGTTAGGAGTTCCCCTTTCTTTCTGCTATATAGTTTTCTATTGTATAAATGTACCAAAGCTTTTTGATCCAATCATCCACTGATGGGCACTTAGGCTGTTTCCAGCACATGGCTATTGTAAACAGTGCTTCTATGAACATTGGGATACATAGGTTCTTACAAGTTAGTGTTTCAGGGTTCCTTGGGTTTAGTCCCAGTAGTGGAATTGCTAGATCAAAGGGCATTTCTACTTTAAGTTTCAGAGGAAATTCCATACTGTTTTCCACAGTCGCTGCACCAGCCTGTATTCCCACCAACAGTGCACCTGGGTTCCCTTTGCCCCACATCCTCACCAACACTTGTTGTTTGTTGATTTGTTGATGATTGCCATTCTGACAGGTGTGAGGTGGTATCTTACTGTGGTTTTAGTTTAATTTTATGGTTGTTGTATTGCATCCATCCCCTTTTTGCTCCCCTCTGTCCCACTTCCTATCCACCCATTCCCCCCAACATTTTCCCCAATTCTAACAAAAGAGTGAAGTTCCGTATGGACCAAAGAATTTCCCTTTCTGCAATGATTCTCCTGATGGGAACCATGGTACTGCTGTTCATAGTATTGTGAAGTTGCACCGTGCGTTTTGAAAATCTAGTGGCTATCTACAGGATACAGAAGTCAATCCAACCTGTTTTCCATGTCCATGGCACCTTTATTTTTATTTCTTTATTTGTTGATGATTGCCATTCTAACAGGTGTGAGGTGACATCTTATTGTGGTTTTAATTTTTATCTCTCTAATGGATAGTGATGGTGAGCATTCTTTCATTTGCCTCTGAGCCCTTTGTCTGTCTTCCTCACTGAGTTGGCTGCTCAGGGCCTCTGTCCATTTTTATTTTATTTTTAAAATTTTATTTTTGTTGTATTACATCCATCCCCTTTTTGTTCCCCTCTGTCCCCTTCCCCACCCATCCATTCCCCCACAAGTCAATCCGACATGTTGTCCATGTCCATGGTTCCTTTGTACTAGGTTCTTGTCTAAGCTGTTCTCCTTTCTGGCCTCTGCCTCCCCCCTCCCCCCAACCCCTTTCCCCCTGACCACTGAAGGACTATTCATTGTATTCATATATATGATTCTGTTTTGCTTGTTGTTAGTTTTGCTCATAATTGTCCCGTAATGGGTGAGATCATATGATATTTGTCCTTCACTGACTGGCTTATTTCACTAAGCATTATACTGGCCAGTTCCATCCATGTTGTTGCAAAGAGTAAAAGTTTCTTCTTTCTTTCTGCTATATAGAATTCCATTGTGTAAATGTACCAACATTTTTTGATCCAATTATCCACTGATGGGCACTTAGGATGTTTCCAGCACTTGGCTATTGTAAATAGTGCCGCTATGAACATAGGTGTACATAGGTTCTTATGAATTGGTGTTTCAGGATTTTTTGGGTATAGTCCAAGTAGTGAAATTGCTGGATCAAAAGGCACTGCCATTTTTAGTTTTTTAAGGAAACCCCATACTGTTTTCCACAGTGGCTGCACCAGCCTATATTCCCACCAACAGTGCAGGAGGGTTCCCTTTGCCCCGCATCCTCACCAACACTTGTTTGTTGATTTGTTGATGATTGCCATTCTGACAGGTGTGGGGTGGTATCTTATTGTGGTTTTAATTTGCATCTCTCTGATGACTAGTGATGTTGAGCATTCTTTCATATGCCTCTGGGCCCTTTGTATATATATCTTCCTCAGTGAGTTGTCTGTTCAGGTCCTTTGCCCATTTTTTAATTGGGCTGTCTGTCTCCCTGGTGTTGAGTCACATTAGTTCTTTACATATTTTGGAGATCAGACCCTTGTCTGAGGTATCATTGGCAATTATGTTTCCCAATACAGTTGGTTCCCTTTCAATTTTGCTGATATTTTCTTTAGCTGACCAGAAAATTTTCAATTTGATATAGTCCCATTTGTTGATTCGTTCTTTGATTTCCTTTGCCCTTGGTGAAGTATCAGTAAACATATTGCTGTGTAGGATATCCAAAAGTTTACTGCCTATATTTTTCTCCAGGAACTCTATGGTGGCACTGCTTATGTTTAAATCCTTTATCCATGTTGAGTTTATTTTGGTGTATGGTGTAAGTTGGTGGTCTAATTTTATCTTTTTGCATGTTGCTGTCCAGTTCTCCCAACACCATTTGTTGAAGAGATTGTTTTTACTCCATTTGATGTTCCTTCCCCCTTTGTCAAATATTAGTTGACCATGGAGTCCTGGGTTAATTTCTGGGTTCTCTATTCTGTTCCATTGATCTATATGTCTATCCTTATGCCAGTACCATGCTGTTTTGATGGCAGTAGCCTTGTAGTATTGTTTGAAGTCCGGTATTGTCATTCCTCCTACCTTGTTCTTCTTTCTCAAGATTGTGGTGGCTATTCGTGTGCATTTTTTGGCTCCATATAAATTTTTGAAGTATTTTTTCTATTTCTGTGAAGTTTGTCATTGGTATTTTAATTGGGATTGCATTGAATATGTAGATTGCTCTGGGTAGTATGGACATTTAAAAGAAGTTAGTTCTTCCCATCCATGAACATGGTATATGCTTCCATTTATTTGTATCTTCCTTGATTTCTTTCTTCATTGTTCTGTAGTTTTCTGTGTACAGGTCTTTTAACTCCTTAGTTAAGTTTATTTCTAGATACTTTATTTTTCTTGTTGCTATGGTAAATGGGATTTGATTTTTTTTTTTTTTTTTTGGCTTCTATTTCTGTTGTTTCATTATTGGTATACAAAAATGCTTTTGATTTCTGGTTATTGACTTTATACCCAGCTATTTTGCTAAATTTGCTTATTAGGCTGAGTAAGTTTTTGGTGGAGCTTATTGAGTTTTGTATGTACACTATCATATCATCTGCAAATAATGACAGTTTGACTTCCTCCTTTCCAATTTGGATACCTTTGATTCCTTTTTCTTCTCTGATGACTATGGCTAGAAATTCCAAGACAATGTTGAATAGAAGTGGAGAAAGTCTTGTTCCTGATCTTAGGGGGAAAGCTTTCAGTTTTTGTCCATTAATTATGATGTTGGCTTCAGGTTTTTCATAGATGGCCTTTATGCTGTTGAGGTATGTTCCCTCTATACCAATATTCCTGAGGGTTTTTATCATAAATGGTTTCTGCACTTTATCAAATGCTTTTTCATCATCTATTGATATGATCATATGGTTTTTATCTTTCGATTTGTTGATGTGGTGTATTACATTTATGGATTTACGAATGTTGTACCATCCGTGCATCCCTGGGATGAAGCCCACTTGATCATGGTGTATGATCTTTGTAATGTACTGCTGGAACCGGTTGGCCAATATTTTGTTGAGAATCTAAGCATCTATGTTCATAAGAGATATTGGCCTAGAGCTTTCTTTCTTAGTTTTGTCTTGCCGTTGTTTTGGGATTAGAATAATATTGACCTGCCTCATAGAAAGAATTTGGGGGTATTCCCTCTTCCTGTATTTTTTGTTATAGGTTGAGAGGGATAAAAGTTAGTTCTTTTTTAAATGTTTGGTAAAATTCACCTGTGTAGCCATCAGGTCTGGGGCTTTTGTGCTTTGGGAGATTTTACAATTTACTTCAATTTCAGTAGTTGTTATTGGCTTATTCAGGCTTTCTGCTTCTTCTGGGTTCAGTTTTGGTAGAATATACATTTCCAGTAATGTGTCCATTTTACCCAAGTTGTCATATTTCTTGTCATATATTTGTTTGTAGTGATTTCATACAATCTTTTGTTTTTCTGAGGTATCAGATGTGATTTCTCCTCTGTCAGTTCTGATTCTGTTTATTTGGGTCCTCTCTCTCTTTTTCATGATGAGTCTGAATAAAGGCTTGTCAATTTTGTTTATTTTTTCAAAGAACCAGCTCCTGGACCTGTTGATCCTTCGAATTGTAGTTTGAATCTCTGAGTTATTTAGTTCTGCTCTGATCTTGATGATTTCCTTCCTTCTCCTTGCTCTGGGCTTTGTTTGTTGTTGCTCATCTAGTTCTTGCAGCTTTATGGTTAGGTTGTTTTTATAAACTTTTGTGACCTTTATAGGTATGCCTGTATTGCTATAAATTTCCCTCGGAGCACTGTCTTTGTCGTGTCCCATAGGTTTTGGGTTGTTGTGTGTTAATCGTTTATTGTTTCCAGGAACTTTTTAATTTCATCTTTCATCTCATTGTTAACCCATTCATTATTTAAAAGCATGTTACTCAGTCTCCATGAGTTAGAGTATTTTTGGATTTTTCCCTTGAGATTGTTTTCTAATTTCAAGCCATTGTGATCTGAGAAGATGCTTTGTATGATTTCAATTTTCCTGTATTTGTGGAGGTTTGTCTTGTGACATACCATGTGGTCTATCTTAGAGAATTATCCATGTAAATTTGAAAAGAATGTGTATTTTGCTTCTTTGGAGTAAAAGACTCTGTATACATCAGTTAGGTCCATTTCCTCTAGAGTGTTGTTCAATGCCACAACATCTCTGGGGAATTTTTTTTGGAAGATCTGTCCATTGTTGATAGTGTGGTATCAAAATATCCTACTATTAGTGTGTTGCTGTCTATATCTTTCTTTACGTCCTCCAAGATTTTCCTTATATATTTTGGAGCTCCTACGTTGGGTGCGTATCTGTTTACCAGAGTTATTTCTCCTTTATGGATTGTTCCCTTAAGTATTATGAAATGTCCTTCTTTATCCCTTTTTATGGCCTTCATTGTAAAATTTGTTTTGTCTGAAATAAGTATTGCTACACCAGCCTTTTTTTCATGTTCATTTGCTTGATATATAGTTTTCCATCCCTTCATTCTCAATCTGTGTAGATCTTTTGTTCTGAGGTGGGTCTCTTGAAGACAGCATATATGTGGGTCATGTTTTCTTTTCAATTTGTCTACCCTATGTCTTTGATTGGGCATTCAATCCATTTACATTTAAAACTATTATTGATTGATATTTATTCATTGCCATTTTTTTTCACATTGTACCAGTATGCCTATTTGGCTCTCTCTCTCTTTCTTCATTTTATTTATTTTTAAACAGACCTTTTATCATTTCTTGCCAAGCTAGTTTGGTAGAGACATATTCTTTTAGTCTTATATTTGTCTGGGAAACTTCTTTTTTCTCCTATTTTGAATGAGAGCCTTGTTGGGTAGAGTTTTCTTGGTTTCAGGCCTTTGTTTACCATTACCTGAAATACTTTTTGCCATTCCCTTCTGGCTTGTATTGTTTCTGTTGAATAATAATTTGATAGCTTTATTGGAACCCCCTTATATGTTATTTGTCGTTACTCTCATGATGCTTTTAGGATTCTCTCTTTGTCTTTGAAATTTGCCATTTTAATTATAATGTGCCTTGGAGTTGGTCTGTTTGATTTTATCTTCATTGGGACCTTCTGTGCTTCCTGGACTTTAGTAACATTTTCACTCTTCATGTTAGGGAAATTTTCTATCATTACTTTTTTGAACAGGTTTTCCATTCCTTTTTTCTCTTCTCCTTCTGATATCACTATAATATGGATGTTATTATGTTTCATGTTGTTCTGCAGCTCTCTTAAACCCTTTTCAATCTTGTTCAGCCTTTTTTTATTCTCTTGGAGTATTTGCCTTTGTGCCTCCAACTCAGAGATCCAGCCCGCTGCTTCCTCTAGTCTACTGTTCATTCCTTCTACTGTATTCTTCAGTTCAGAAATTGTATTCTTCATTTCCTCCTGGCTCTTACTTATAATTTCTATGTCCTTTTTATGCTGGTGTAGCTCTCTGTAAGTTCCTTGTAAGTTCCCTTGAGTTGTTTATAGTTTTCTTTAAGTTGGCTGAGCTCATTGAGCTTCTCTATCATCATTCTTTTGAATTTCTTATCAGATATATTGTGTGCCTGTTTCATTTGGTGATCTTTCTGGGGATTCTGCCTTTCCTTTTGGTGATGGGTTGATTCTTTTTTTTCCCCCAATTTGGGTGTCTGTTGTTGCTTGTCTTTTGTTTTTGTTTGTTTGTTTTTTGTTTTTTTTTTTCCCTTGGATTAATCTGCTTTGCTTCCTTGCCTTTGTTTAGCACCCTTCTGTGTTAGGAGATTTGTGGAGTTCAGTGTTGCAGTTTCATAGATTTTTCTCCACTTGTTGCTGTTGTGGTGGCTTTTATGTCATTTACTTGGGTTGTCTGATTGTATTCTGGATTGGTTGTGTATGTTGCTCCTTTCCTTCCAGTTGACTGATTGTGAGACACTCCTTCTATCCTTTCTCATACACTGTTTTTGAGCTGCTCCTGAAACAGAACCACCAGTACAGGCAAAATAAGCATACCTTCAGTGACATCTTTCTCTTTTACTTCCCCTTTCAACTGCCTATGCACATAACTATATACCCAAACCCTCCAAGGTAATCCCCACTCTTAATCACACCCTCAGCTGCAATTGAGCCAATCTTGATAGGGATGTAGATATATTAAGACTGTTGTATGAGGGGAAAAATGATTAAGTTGACTAAAGTATAGGTAGTTTTGTAGAGTGCTGAGGAGTAGCAAAGATAGCAATGATATGAGAGAGAAAACCAAATTTTCTATTCTACAGAAATGAGAAGAGAGAATCAGAAAGCTTCAAATATGAGTGAACAGTGTAAACATTTGTATATAGTTGCCGCTTCTGCCTCCCTGTTCAGCTTTAATAATCCCTGATTGGTCTAGGTGGAGCCAGGACCTGTGGGCTTTGAGCAGAAAAAAAAAAAAAAAAGAATAATAATAAGAAGAATGGGTTTACGTGGCTGCTCACCCTTAATGATCTCTGCTTGGTCCAAGTGGAGCCAGAACCTGTTGACTTTTAGCGGAGAAAAGAAAAAAAAATTTTTTTTTTATTAAAAAGAAAGAAAAAATAATAATAAAGAAAAGGTTTAGGTGGCTGTTCACCCTTTATGATCTCTGATTGGTCCAGTTGGAGCCAGGACCTGTGGGCTTTTATCAGGAAAAAGAAAAATAAAAAGAATAAAGAAAGGGTTCATGTGGCTAGTGAGGGGAGGAATACTCAGATTGAGGACTGGGAATGTGTTGTAAACAGAGAGTGAGTAGACTTTAAATCAAGAGTAGGGGGAAGGTCTTGGGTGTTTAGGTGGATTGAGGTAGGGGAGGAGTAAAATTATATGAGTTGGGATAGACTATTTAAGTTTAAACTTAATGCACTAATTTGTAAGGCTTGGAAGTAACTTTTGAAAAGGATATGTTAGGGATTAGTAGTTCATGTAGCTCTTGGTGTAACTCAGGTGTTTGAAATTAGAAGTGATCCATTTTCTGAGTCTGCCTGTTTTTCTTGGTCAGGTCTCTACAGTCTACAGTCTAGCTGTGTGGTCTTGGGGTGTTAGGGTCCATGGCTGTCATCATCCAGGCTGATTCTGAGTGTCAGCCCCCAAGTAGGCTGAGCCTCCAGTAGCCTAGTTGGGTTTCAGGGCAGCCGATATTCTGGGACTCTCCCTTTTCTTCTGTTTGAAGTCCAGCACAGTGCCCCCTCAAGCCCCTGGAGGAGGTTTCTTCCTATGATGGGCACCTGGCTCCCCTGTAGGGCAGTCTGCAACCTCACTGGCTCCAGTGATGACTGTCCCTGTCCCTGTAGCTTCAGGAGAAGGCAGCCCCTGTCTGAAAACAGTGCCCGGGGTCCGCCAACAGTGCCCAGCTCCCCCAGTCAAGGGCCAACCATTCAGGCAGTCCAGCTCTCTGAAGAGTCCTTCACTCCATTTCTGTGATGTGGCCTGACTCCCCAGAGCACCTGCAGCACAGCCCTTGTAGCCTATAATAGGCGGGTCAGTTGCCCCAGCTGCAAGTTCCTGGCTCACTGTTTGGAGTTTCAGTGGGAGCCTGTGGGTGGGTGTGGGTGTGTGGGGCTGGGAACCCCCCTCCCTCATAGGGTCTTCAAGCCACTGTTTCTCCCATGGCCCAGCAGCACCATTTTTGGTCCTCTAGCCACCCCAGCCAGTGCTCTTCCCCACTCCCTGGCTCCTCCTCCATGCAGGTCTCTTCTGCTCTGCCTCTGTCCCAGTGAGGAGCTTCCTCTCTCTGTTGCAGGAGTGAGGCTCTCACACAGTCCCTCCCCTGCAGGAGTTCAATTCCTTGTTCCCCCCAGCATTTTCCCTCACTGCCCACACTTCACTGCTCAGATTTCTAGTCACCAGGGATCCTGGAGCTGGCTTCAGTTAAAGATGCCCCTATGGGTAGAGCCAGCACTGTCCAGAGCTGACCTCAGCCTCCTGGCCAATTTAGAACTGTCTCATCTGCTCTCCTGTATGTCTCTGCTGCCTCTGGGCTGTGCTCCCCTGAGTCCAGATGCTTACCGCTCCAATTCTTAGGGACCTGCAGACATCTTGGGCTTCCTATCCTGTCCTCCAGCTGCTCTGGTACTCAAGAACACCATTATCACTGTTCTCTACTCTGTTGCCATCTTTCCTCCCATTTCTTCTTGATAGACTGTTCCCTTCAGTATTATGAAATGTCCTTTTTCATCTCTTTTTCTGGCCTTCATCATAAAATCTATTTTGTCTGAAATAAGTATTGATACTCCATCCTTTTTTTCATGTCCATTTGCTTGATATATATATATTTCCATCCCTTCACTCTCCATCTGGATTGATCTTTTGTGCTGAGGTGAGTCTCTTGAAGACAGCATAATATGGATCATGTTTTTTTATCCATCCATTAAATATGGTTGGCATATTTAATTCATTTACATTTAAGGTTATTATTGATTAATACTTATTTGTTGCCATTTTCTCACTTTATACTTGTGTTCCTCTTTGTCTCTCTTTCTTCTTCTTCTTCTTCTTTTTTTAAACAGCTCTTTTAGCATTTCTTGCAATGCTGGTTTGGTAAAGATTGATTATTTTAGTTTTCTTTTGTCTGGGAAACTCCTTATTTCTCCTTCCATTTTGAATGAGAGCCTTGTTGGTAGAGTATTCTTGGTTGCAGGTATTTTTTCCCCATTACTTGGAATATTTTTTTCAATTCCCTTCTGACTTGTATTACTTCTGTTGACTAATCATTTGATAGCCTTATTGGAGCCCCCTTATATGTTATTTGTTGTTTCTCTCTTGATGCTTTTAGGATTCTCTCTTTGTCTTTGAAATTTGCCATTTTAATTACAATGTGTCTTGGAGTTGGTCTGTTTGGGTTGATCTTCACTGGGACCATCTGTGCTTCCTGAACTTGAGTAATATTTTCACTCATCATGTTAGGGAAATTTTCTATCATTACTTTTTTGAACAGGTTTTCCATTCCATTTCTCTTCTCCTTCTGTTATCCCTATGATATGAATGTTATTGTGTTTCATGTTGTCCTACAGCTGTCTTAAAATCTCTTCAATCTTGTTCAGCCTTTTTCATTCTCTTGCACTGTCTTGGAATATTTTTCTATGTTGTCCTCCAACTCACTAATTGGTCCTCTACTTCCTCTAGCCTACTGTTGATTTCTTCTATTGTATTCTTCAATTCAGAAATTGTATTTTTCATTTCCTCCTGGCTCTTACTAATAGGTTCTAAATCCATTTTAATGCTGGTTTATCTCTCAGTAAGTTTTTTGTAGCTTCACTGGAGTTCTTTGTAGTTCCCCTGGAGTTGTTTCTAGTTTTCTTTGAGCTGGCTGAGCTCATTGAGTTTCTTTATCATCAATCTTTTGAATTCCATACTGATAGTGTGTTTGCCTCTGTTTCATTTAGTGATCTTTTTGGGGATTCTTCCTTTTTTTTTTTTTTTTTGGTGATGGACTAATTCTTTTTTCCCCATTTTGAGTGTTGGTTGTTGCTTTTACTTGTCCTGGATTAATCTGCTTTGCTTCCCTGCTTTTGTGGAGCACCCTTCTGTTTTAGGGGATTTGTAGAGTTCAGTGTTGCAGTCTCCTAGATTTCCTCAAGTTGTTGCTCTTGGGGTGACTTTGATATAGTTCACTTGGGCTGTCTGGTTGTAATTTTTATTGGTTGTGTATGTTGGTCCTTTCCTTCCTTTTGGCTGATTGCAAGACACTCCTTCTATCCTTTCTCATACACTGTTTTTGAGCTACTCCTAAAACAGAACCACCAGTCCAGGCAAAATAACCACATCTTCAGAGGTATCTTTCTCCTTTCATGCCCCTTTCCATTGCCTATGATCCTATCCATATACCCATACCCTCCAAGTTAACCCCCACTTTTAATCACACCCTCAGCTGCATCTGAGCCAGTCTTAATAGGGATGTAGATATGATAAGATTGTTGTACGAGTGGAAAAAATGATTAAGTTGACTAAAGTATAGTTAACTCCGGTTCCTGGAGGAGGTTCCTGCCTGCAATGGGCACCTGGCTCCACCAAGGGTTGGCCTGCAACCTACCTAGCTCCTGTGATGACTGGCCCTACACCCAGCTCCCGGAGGAGGTAGCCCCAGTCTGCAAACAAATGCCTGGCTCCCTGCGGGTGAAGGCTAATCCTCCAAGCAGTCTAGCTCTTTGAGGAGTTTTTCACAGCTGCCTCTGTAATGTGTGCCTGGCTCCCTAGTGGGTCCACAGAGCAGTCTGCTAGCTAATGCTACTTCTCCCCCTCCAGCTCCTGGAGGAGGCCTTTGTTGCCTGCAATGGGCATGCCAGTTGCACCAGCTGCAAGTTCCTGGTGTGCAATTTTGAGATTTTGTGGGAGCCTGTACACCTGTATGGGTGCCTGGGGTTGGGCACCCCCCTCACCAGGGCTCAGAGCTTCCCTCTCCCTGGGTGGAGCAATGGCACAATTTTCAGCCCTCTCACAACTCTGGCTGGTGCACTTCCCGCTCCCAGACTACTGCTCTTCCCCAGTCTCTCCTCCTCTGCCTCTCGCCCAGGGAGGTGCTTCCTCTCTCTCAGTCTCTGGAGTGAGGTTCTCAAACAGTCCCTCCCCTGCAGAAGTTCAGTTCCTCATCCCCTCTGGAGTTTGCACTCACTGTCCACACTTTACTGTTCAGATTTCTAGTCACCAGGGATCCTGGAGCTGTCTTCAGTTACAGCTGCCCCTCTGGGCAGAGCTGCCACTGCCCAGATTCCACCTTGGCCAGCAAGGCAATTTGGAACTGTCTCACCTGCTCTCCTGTAGGTATCTGCAGCCTCTGGGCTGTGCACCCCTGAGTCCAGATGCTTACTCCTCTAGTTGATAGGGAACTGCTGACATCTCATGCTCCCTACCCTATCCTCCAGATGCTCTGGCACTTGAGAACACCATCAGCATTGCTCTCTGTTGCCATCTTTTCTAGCCATTTCTAACTTTAAATCACATGTTGGCTTTTAATATGTTGGAGACCTCTTTGAGAAACAACTAAAGCCATGGACTTTCTCACCAGGAAGAAAAATGCACATACTGTTGAAGTTTTGCTTATAATTAGACTTTATGAACTATTTCATTCCAACAAAGCATATACATAACTCTCATAGGGCCTTATTCAACAAGCTTTAAGTATTCAAAGAACTCTTATGTATCACTCCCTCTTTTCTCTCCACCTCCAACTTAACTTATGCAAGTCTTTATTTACATGTTTCTCCTCCAAAGTAAATCTGCCATTTCTTTCATCAGAATGTCCTGAACTGCATTTGACTCTAAGGTTTTGGTGTGTTTCATGCTAAGAAGGACAAGCCATTGCATTTGCTTTATGCAGTTACTGTTATCCACTAGCACTTCTACTGCAGCTCCATGGGGACACAAACAATGTGCTGTCTACTAAATTTTGATGATGCTTCTTGACATATTGATACTAAACTACATCTGTATCAAGCTCCACACTGAAAAGCCTGTAACCCAAGGAAGCAGATAAGGAGTGGCCAGAAAATTGGAGGGTCAGGGAAAGGTTTCTAAAGGCAGTGACATCAATGCTGATTTGTAGAGGACAAGTAGTTGCTAGCCAGATGATTTGTGTGTGTGTGTGTGTGTGTGTGTGTGTGTGTGTGTGTGAGTGTATGTCTGCATGGTATTTTAGGAGTGGAGGGGAGGCATTGTAAGGATGGATAACAGGAGTGGAAACTTTGGAGGCAAATTGGTAGTGAGGAACAGTGGGAGCAGTTGAGGAAATAGACAACAGTTAATGCATTAAGAGATAGAAAGGGCTCAGAAGGGCTTTTGACACCATTTTAAGAACTTTATACTTTACTCTTAAGGGTTTTAATCAGAGCATGATCAAAGCAGGTATGAGCCTCTGAGCAGTGACAATGAAAGTTTGCAGTTTTGTCAGCTTATAGCAGGGCCATTCCACTAACACAGCAGGGCAACATATTTTGTTTCTTGTGATTTGAGTGGCAGGAGAGAGAACTGCCAAGATCCAGTCCTGCCTTAGGGACAGTTGGCAACTCAGGAGTAGAGATTGGAGCAACTAAGAGCACCTCGTTTCTTAAACATCTGCTATCTTGTCTCTTACCCACCACACATTTGCCCCTGTGCCCTCAGAGTGAAAAAGAATATTGGTCAGTTGAGTCTCCTTTACTTTTCCTACTTATTCTTATGGGAGGAGCTATGGTGAGACCCAGAACTGACTAAAGGCCACAGGAAATGATCCAGGATTAAGAGTATGATTTTCTCTTTGCCAAACCTCACCTATGCCTAGTCAGTATTTAATTCTCCTTCAGGTATCTGAAATCCATACAGAAAACCTGAAAATGGAGCTCTTAAATGACTCTTAGAGTTACAGGGCCCAGGGCAAAGAGGCCCTCACCCTGCCTGGTGAGAAACTGCCTGAGTGACTGAGAAGACCTGCAGCAGTTGAGTCTCTGAATTTCTGATTATATTTCCAGGGAAATGACCAAAATGTAGAGGAAATTGACAGTTATATGGGAGCAGAAGAAACAGATGCAGCTTTTTCTTAAGAAATCTTTCATTAAAACACACGTTTAGTGTCATGTAAAGAGTGATAGAGCTGATGTGTTAAAAAAAAATAATAAAAAGAAAAAGAAAAAGATCTAGTTCCACTTCTGTGTTAGAGGTTTTCTTTTAAAAGAATATGTTAGTTTTTTTATTGTTATTGTATTACCCTTATACCATTTTCCTTCCACTGTTCTCCCATCTCACCCTCAACATCCCCCTTCCCAGTCAATCCCACATGTTGTCCATGTCCCTGGGTCATCCATGCTAGTTCTTTGACAAAACTTTCCCCCTTCTTTGCCTCTTTCTCCCCATCCTCCTTCTACTCTGCACACTAAATGTCCTATCATTCCTTATTTCCATGCTCCTGGTTCTAGTTTGCTTGTTTATTTTGTTCATTAGTTTCCTGTATTGGGAGAGGTCATATGGTATTTGTATTTCATTGATAGGCTTATTACCTATGTATAATACACTACAGTTCCATTCCAGTTGTCACCAAAGTAGGAGTTTCTTATTTCTTTCTGCTGTGTAGTATTCCATTGTGTAAATGTACCAAAGGTTTTTGATCCATTCATCCACTGATGGCTACTTAGGCCATTTCTAGCACTTTGCTACTATAAATAATACTGCTATGAACATAAGGATGCATAGGTTCTCCTGAATTGATGTTTCAATGTTCTTTGGGTATAATCCTAGCAATGGAAGCTCTGGGTCAAAAGGCAATTCTATTTTTAGTTGTTTGAGGAAATTTCATATTTGTTCCATGGTGGCTGCACCAGTCTGCCTTCCCACAAATAGTGCACCAGAGCTCCCTTTTCTTCACATCCTTGCCAGCACTTGTTTGTTGATTTGTTAATGATAGCCATTCTTACGAGTGTCAGGTGGTATCTCATTGTGGTTTTCATTTGCATCTCTCTGATGGCTAGTGATGTTGAACATTCTTTCATATAACTTTGGGCCCTTTCTATGTCCTTCCCAGAGAAGTGTCTGTTCAAGTCCTTTGATAATTTTTAATTGGGTTGTTTGTCCCTTTGTGTTGAGTCATATAAGTTTTTTATATATTTTGTAGATCAGGCCCTTGTCTGAGGTATCATTGGCAAATATGTTTTCCCATACAGTGGATTCCCTTTTCATTTTGCTGTTTTCTTTAGCTGAACAGAAACTTTTCAGTTTGATGTAGTCCCATTTCTCTACTTGCTACCGTATTTCCTTTGCCCTTGGAGCAGTATTGGTGAAAATATTGCTGCCTGGAATATCTGCAATTTTATGGCCTATGCTTTCCTCTAAGACTTTTATGGTGGCATGGCTTATGTTTAAGTCTTTCATCCATTTTGAGTTTATTCTGGTATATAGTGTAACTTGGTGGTATAACTTTTTTTTGTTTTGTTTTGCATGTCCTTGTCCAGTTCTTCCAACATCCCAGTTGAAGAGGCTATTTCCACTCCATTTTATGTTCCTCTCACCTATGTCAAATTTTAATTAACCATAGAGTCCTGGGTTTCTTTCTGGGCTTTCCATTCTGTTTCATTTATCTATACGTCTATTCTTGTGCCAGTACCAGAATGTTGTGATTACAGTGGCTTTGAAGCATAGTTTGATATCCATTATTGTGATTCCACTTATTTATTTTTCTTTCTCAAGATTGCTGTGGCTATTCGTGGGCATTTTGAGCTCCATATAAATTTTTGAAGTATTTATTTTTAGATCTGTGAAACATATCATTGGTATTTTAATAGGGATTGCATTGAATCTATAAATTGCTTTGGGTACTATGGACATGCTAATGATGCTAATTCTTCCCATCCCTGAACATGGTATATGCTTCCATTTATTTTTATCTTCCTTAATTCAGTGTTCTGCAGCTTTCAGAGTACAGATCTTTTACTTCCTTGGTTAAGTTTATTTCTAGGTATTTTATTTTTCCTGTTATCATAGTAAAGTAGGATTTGTTTTCTAGCTTATAGTTCTGATGTTTCATTGTTGATGTACAGAAATGCCATTGATATCTGAATGTTGACTTTATATTGAGCTATTTTGCTAAATTTTCTCATTAGGTTGAGTAGCTTTTTGGTGGACTCAATAAGGTTTTCCATGTACAACATTATGTCATCTGCAAATGGCAAATTTACTTCCTTCTTTCCAATTTGGATGTCCCTGATTTTTTTTTTTTTTTTTTTTTTTTTGTCTGATCCCTATGGCTAGAACTTCCAAATCATGTTGAATAGAAAGGGAGAACATGGACAGCCTTGTCATATCCCTGAATTTAGGGGAAAAGCTTTTAGTTTTCTTCTATTGAGTATAATGTTGGCTTCAGGTTTCTCATATAAGGCCTTTATTATTTTGAGGCATGCTCCTTTTATTTCCACTTTGCTGAATATTTTTTATAATTAATGGATACTGTACTTCATCAAATGCTTTTTCAGCATATATTGATATGATCATATGGTTTTTATCTTTCATTTTGTTGATGTAGTGTATTAAATTTATTGATTTGTGAATGTTGTATCATCTTTGCATCTGTGGAATGAATCACACTTGATTATGGAGTATGATCATTTTAATATATTACTGGATTTGGTTTGACAATATTTTGTTGTGAATTTTAGTATCTATGTTCATCAGAGATATTGGTCTTTAGTTTTCTTTCATTGTGTTTTGACCTAGTTTTGTAATTAGAATGATATTTGCATCATAGGAAAAGTTTGGGAGTCTACCCTCTTTTTGGATTTTTTTAATAGGTTGAGAACAATAGAAATTAGTTCTTCCCTTAAAGTTTGGTGAAATCCACTTGTGCATCCTTGTGGTCTCTTATGGCCGAGAGTTTTTATTTTTATATATTCATTTAATATTTTTTAAGTTTTAATTTAATTTTACTGTTGTTGTATTACATCCATCCCATTTTTTCACCCCTCTCTCCCCTTCCCTTTCATTCCCCCCAGAGTCAATCCTACCTGTTGTTTGTGACCAACATTCATCCATGCTAGTTCCTTGACTAAACTGCTTTCCTTCTTTGCCTACCGTTCCAACCTCCCCTCTCCCCTCTGCCTACTGAAGGCCTGGTTCTTGTATTCACATATCTGGTTCTGTTTTTGCTTACTTGTTTGTTTTGTTCATTATTGTCCTGTAATGGGTGAGATCATATGGTATTTGTCCTTCACTGTCAGGCTTATTTAACTAAGCATAATACTTTATAGTTCTATCTATGTTGTTGCAAAGGGTAGGAGTTCCTCCTTTCTTTCTTTCTTCTTTTTATTTTATTTTATTTTATTGTTGTTGTATTACATCCATCACCTTTTTGCTCTTCTCTGTCCCCCTCCCCACCAACCCATTCCCCCCAAAATCAATCCCACCTGTTGTCCATGTCCATGGTTCCTTTATACTAGGTTCTTGTCTAAACTGCACCCTTTCCTTGCCTCTGCCTCCCCCCTCCCCAAACTCCCTTCCCCCTGACCACTGAAGGACTATTCACTGTATTCATGTATTTGGTTCTGTTTTGCTTGTTGTTACTTTTGCTCATTATTGTCCTGTAATGGGTGAGATCATATGATATTTGTCTTTCGCTGACTGGCTTATTTCACTAAGTTCCCAATGGAACTTTACAGTTCCATCCATGTTGTTGCAAAGGGTACAAGTTCCTTCTTTCTTTCTGCTATATAGAATTCCATAGTGTAAATGTACCAAAGTTTTTTGATCCAATCGTCCACTGATGGGCACTTAGGCTGTTTTCAGCACTTGGCTATTGTAAATAGTGCCGCTATGAACATAGGTGTACATAGGTTCTTATGAATCGGTGTTTCAGGATTCTTTGGGTATAGTCCAAGTAGCGGAATTGCTGGATGGAAAGACAATTCCATTTTAGTATTTTTAAGGAAACCCCATACTGTTTTCCACAGTGGCTGCACCAGCCTACATTTTCACCAACAGTGCAAAAGGGTTCCCTTTGCCCCACATCCTTGCCAACACTTGTTTGTTGATTTGTTGATGATTGCCATTCTGACAGGTGTGAGATTGTATCTTATTGTGGTTTTAATTTGCATCTCTCTGATGACTAGCGATATTGAGCATTCCTTCATATGCATCTGGGCCCTTAGTATATCTTCCTCAGGGAGTTGTCTGTTCAGGTTCTTTGCCCATTTTTTAATTGGGCTGTCTGTCTCCCTGGTGTTGAGTTGCATTAGTTCTTTGTATATTTTGGAGATCAGACCCCTGTCTGAGGTATCATTGGCAATTACGTTTTCCCATACAGGTGGTTCCCTTTGAATTTTGCTGATATTTTCTTTAGCTGAACAGAAACTTTTTAATTTGATATAGTCCCATTTGTTGATTTGTTCTTTAATTTCCTTTGCCCTTGGTGAAGTATCAGTAAACATATTTCTGCATAGGATATCCAAAAGTTTACTGCCGATATTTTCCTCCAGGACCTTTATGGTGGCACTGCTTATGTTTAAATCCTTTATCCAACTTGAGTTTATTCTGTTGTATGGTGTAAGTTGGTGGTCTAGTTTTATCTTTTTGCATGTTGCTGTCCAGTTCTCCCAACACCATTTGTTAAAGAGACTGTTTTTACTCCATTGGATGTTCCTTTCCTCTATGTCAAATATTAGTTGACCATGAACTCCTGGGTTAATTTCTGGGCTCTCTATTCTGTTCCATTGATCTATATGTCTATTCTTATGCCACTACCAGGTTGTTTTGATGACAGTAGCCTTGTAGTATTGTTTGAAGTCCGGTATTATCATTCCTCCTGCCTTGTTCTTCTTTCTCAAGATTGCTTTGGCTATTTGTGGGCATTTTTGGCTCCATTTAAATTTTGAAGTATTTTTTCTATTTCTGTGAAGTCTGTCATTGGTATTTTAATTGAGATTGCATTGAATATGTAGATTGCTTTGGGTAGTATGGACATTTTAATAATGTTAAATCTTCCCATCCATGAACATGATATATGCTTCCATTTATTTGTATTTTCCTTGATTTCTTTCTTCATTCTTCTGTAGTTTTCTGAGTAGCAGCCTTTTATCTCCTTAGTTAAGTTGATTCCTAGGTATATTATTTTTCTTGTTTCTATGGTAAATGGGATTTGTTTTTTTACTTCTATTTCTGTTATTTCATTATTGGTATACAAAAATGCTTTTGATTTCTGGATATTGACTTTATACCCAGCTATTTTGCTAAATTTGCTTATTAGGTTGAGTAACTTTTTGGTGAGCCTATTAGGTTTTGTATGTACACTATCATATCATCTGCAAATAATGACAGTTTGACTTCCTCCTTTCCAATTTGGATACCTTTGATTCCTTTTTCTTCTCTGATGGCTATTGCTAGAACTTCCAAGACAGCGTTGAATAGAAGTGGAGAAAGTGGGCAGCCTTGTCTCGTTCCTGATCTTAGGGGGAAAGCTTTCAGTTTTTGTCCGTTAAGTATGATGTTGGCTTCAGGTTTCTCATAGATGGCCTTTATGATGTTGAGGTATGCTTCTTTCTGCTATACAGTATTCCATTGTATAAATGTACCAGAGCTTTTAGGTCCAATCACCCACTGATGAGCACTTAGGCTGTTTTCACCACATGGCTATTGTAAACAGCACTGCTATGAACATTGGGATACATAGGTTCTTATGAGTTGGTGTTTCAGGGTTCCTTGGGTTTAGTCCCAGTAGTAGAATTGCTGGATCAAAACGTGGTTCCATTTTTAATTTTTTAAGGAAACCCCATGTTGTTTTCCAGAGTGGCTGCACCAGCCTGCATTCCCACCAACAGTGCACCAGGGTTCCCTTTTCCCCACATCTTGGCCAACACTTGTTGTTTGTTGATTTGTTGATGATTGCCATTCTGACAGGTGTGAAGTGGTATCTTATTGTGGTTTTAGTTTGCATCTCTCTGATGGCTAGTGATGTTGAGCTTTCTTTCAAATGCCTTCGGGTCCTTGGTATGCCTCCCTCAGAGAGTTGTCAGTTCAGGTCCTTTGCCCATTTTTTCTTGGTTCCTCTGTCTCCCTGGTGTTTAGTCACGGAAGTTCTTTATATGTTTTGGATATTGAACTCTTGCCTGAGGTATCATTGGCAATTATGTTTTTCCATTCAGTTGGTTCACTTTAAATTTTGCTGGTGTTTTCTTTAGCTGAACATAAACTTTTCAATTTGATATAGTCCAACTTGTTTGTTTGATCTTTTATTCCTTTGCCCTTAGACAAATATCAGTAAACAAGTTTCTGTGTAGGATATCTAAAATTTTACTGCCTATACTTTTCTCCAAGATATTTATGGTGGTAGTGCTTATGTTTAAGTCCTTTATCCATCTTGAGTTTATTCTGGTGTATAGTGTAATTTGGTGGTCTAGTTTTATTTTATTGCATTTTGCTGTCCAGTTCTCTGAACACACTTGTTGAAGAGACTGTTTTTACTTCATTTTATGTTCCTTCCCTCTTTGTCAAATATTAATTGACCATAGAGTCCTGGGTTTATTTCTGGATTCTCTATTCTGTTCCATTAATCTATATGTCTGTTCTTATGTCAGTACCAGACTGTTTTGATTACAGTAGCCTTGAAGTATAGCTGGATGTCCAGTGTTGTGATTCCTTCTATCTTGTTCTTCTTTCTCAAGATTGCTGTGGCCTTTCATGGGTGTTTTCGGCTCCATATAAATTTTTGAAGTATTTTTTCTATTCCTTTGAAGTCTGTCATTGGTTTTTTAATAGGGATTGCATTGAATCTATAGGTTGCTTTAGGTAGTATGGGCAATATAATGATGCTAATTCTTCCCATCCATGAACATCATGTGCTTCCATCTATTTGTATCTTCCCAATTTCTTTCTTCAATTTTCTGTAGTTTCCTGAGTACAGCTCTCTTACCTCCTTGGTTAAATTTATTCCTAAATACTTTTTTTTGTTGTTGTTGTTGTTGTTGCTATGGTTAATGGGATATGTTTTCTAGCTTCTACCTCTGATGTTTCATTATTGATATACAAAAATGCTTTCGATTTCTGAATATTGACTTTATATCCAGCTACTCTGCTAAATTTGCTTATTAGGTCAAGTAAGTTTTTGGTAGAGTCTATTTAGTTTTGTATGTACAGTATCATGTTATCTACAAAAAATGACAGTTTGATATCCCCCTTTGCAATATGAATACATTTGGATCCTTTTCCTTGTCTGATAGCTATGGCTAGAACTCCCAAAACAATGTTGAACAGAAGTGGAGAAAGTGGACAGCCTTGTGTTGTTCCTGATCTTAGCAGGAAAGCTTTTAGTTTTTACCTATTCAGTAGGATGTTGGCTTCAGGTTTCTCACATATGGCCTTTATGATGTTGAGGTATGTTCCCTCTATTCCCATTTTGCTGAGTGGTTTTTTTTTTTTTTTATCATAAGTTGTTGCTGTACTTTATCAAATACTTTCTCAGCATCTATTTATAGGATCACATGGTTTTTGTCTTTCATCTTGTTTATGTGGTATATTACATTTATTGATTTGGGAATGTTGTACCATCTTTGCATCCCTGGGAGGAAGCCCACTAGATCATGGTGAATGATATTTTTAATGTATTGCTGGATCAAATTGGCCTATATTTTGTTGAGAATCTTAGCATTTATGATCATCAGGGATAATTGCCTATAGTTTTTTTTCTTAGCTGTGTCTTACCCTGGTTTCTGGATTAAAATAATACTGGCCTCATAGAGAGAGTTTGGGAGTCTTCCCTCTTCTTGGATTTTTTTTGGAATAGTTCTTCTTTAACTGTTTGGTAAAATTCACTTGTGTAGCCATCTGGTTTGGGGCTTTTGTGCTGTGGGAGATTTCTGATTACTTTCTCAAGTTCACTAGTTATTGGTCTATTCAGTTATCGGTCTATTCTGCTAATTTTTTATTCAGTTTTGGTAGACAATACATTTCCAGAAATGTGTCCATTTCACCCATGTTGTCATATTTCTTGTCTTATAGTTGTTTGTAACAATTTCTTACAATCCTTTGTATTTCTGAAGTATCAGTTGTGATTTCCCTTCTTTCATTTCTCATTTGGTTTAGTTGGGTCCTCTCTCTCTTTTTCTTGATGAGTCTGGTTAAAGGCTTGTCAATTTTGTTTATTTTTTCAAAGAACCAGCTCCAGGACTTATTGATTCTTTGAATTGTAGTTTTAGACTATAAGTTATTTAATTCTGCTCTGTTGATAATTTCCTTCATCTACATCCTCTGAGCTTTGTTTGTTGTTGCTCCTCTAGGTCTTGCAGCTTTATGGTTAGGTTATTTGTATCAGCTTCTTCGATCCTTTTTAGGAAGGCCTGTATTGCTGTAAATCTCTCTCTGAGCACTGCCTTTGGTATGCCCCATAGGTTTTGGGCTGCTATGTATTCATTGTCATTTGTTTCCAGAATCTTTTTTGATTTCACCTTTGATCTCATTGTGTACCCATTCCTTACTTGAAAGCATGTTATTCAGTCTCTGTGAGTTAGAGTGGTTTTGGTTTTTACTCTTGAGGTTGGTTTTTAGGTTCAATATACAGTGATCTGAGAAGATGCTTGGTATGATTTCAAATTTCCTATATTTGTGAGGCTTGTCTTGTGACCTACCATGTGGTCTCTTAGAGAATGTTCCATGTGCATTTGAATAAAACATGTGTTTTGTTTCTTTGGAGTGAAAGGTTCTCTATATATCAGTTAGGTCAATTTCCTGTAGAGTGTGGTTCAGTGCCACAATATTGTTGGTGTTTTTTGTTTGTTTGTTTGCTTGGGACATCTGTCCATTGTTGATAATGGAGTATTAAAATCCCCTACTATGAGTGTATTGCTGTCTATATCCTTCTTAATGTTCTCCAAGATTTTCCTTATATATTTGGGAGCTCCTATGTTGTGTGCACATATGTTTACCAGAATTCTGTCTTCTTGATGGATTGTTCCCTTAAGTATTATGAAATGGCCTTCCTTGTCTCTTTTTTATGGCTTCATCATAAAATCTATTTTGTCTGAAACCTGTATTGCTACTCCAGCCTTTTTTCATGTCCATTTTCTTGATATATATTTTTCCATCCCTTCAATTTCAATCTGTGTTGATCTTTAGTTCTGAGGTGGGTTTCTTGAAGATAGCATATATGTGGGTCATGTTTTCTTATCCATTCAGCTGCCCTATGTCTTTGATTGGTGCATTTAATCCTTTTACATTTAATGTTATTATTGATAGATACTTATTTATTGCCATATTTTCCCTTTGTATTTGTGTTCCTATCTGTCTCTGTCTCTCTCTCTGTTTCTTCATTGTTTTAAAGCAGACCCTTTAGCATTTGTTGGAATTCTGGTTTGGTAGAGATGTATTCTTTGAGTCTTCTTTTGTATGTGAAACTCTTTAGTTCTCCTTCCATTTTGAATGAGAGCCTTGCTGGGTACAGTATTCTTGGTTGCAGGCCTTTGTTTTCCATTACTTGGAATATTTTTGCCCTTCTCTTCTGGCTTGTATTGTTCCTGTTGAATACTCATTTGATAACATTATTGAAACCTTCTGACATGTTATATTCTGTTTCTCTCTTGATGCTTTTAGGATTCTCTCTTTGTCTTTGAAGTCTGCCATTTTTACTATGATGTATCTTTGAGTGGGTCTTTTTGTAATTATCCTCATTGGAATCCTTTGTGCTTCCTGAACTTGAGTAACATTTCCACTCTGTAGGCTATGGAAGTTTTCTGTCATTACATTTTTTAACCAGTTTTCCATTGCTTGTTTCTCTTCTCATTCTGGTATCCCTATATTATGGGTATTATTGCCTTTCATGTTTTCCTGCAGCTCGCTTAAAATCTCTTCATTCTTTTTCAGCCTTTTTGCATTCTTTTGCACTGTCTGGGAATATTTTTCTACATTGTACTGTAGCTCGCTTCCTCTAATCTGCTGTTGCTTCCTTCTACTTCATTCTTTAATTCAGAAATTGTATTCTTCATTTCCTTCTGGCTCTCATGATAGATTTTATGTCTTTTTTAACACTGGTGTAGTGCTCAGTAAGTTCCTTGTAGCTTCGCTGGAGTTATTTGTAGTTCCCCTGGAGTTGTTAGTAGTTTGCTTTGAGCTGGCTGAGCTCATTTATCTTCTCTATCATCTATAGTTTGAATTCCATATCCAATAGCTTGCTGGCCTCGGTTTCATTTAGTGATCTTTCTGGGGATTCCTTCTTTCCTTTTGGTGATGGACCATTTCTTTTTCTCCCCATTTTTAGGCTTCATTGTAATTGAATCAGACTGTGATAAGCTGCTAGGCTAAGGAACTGCTAGGCTGGAAGGATCGATGTAGTTGTAATCCTATCAGTTGTGATTCACTGTCAGGCTAAGATGCAGTGTGGTTGGACAGACTGATTCAGTTGTAAATCAACAGTCAGCTATCAAACTCAGGCCCTGCTGAGCTAGGCAGAGAGGTTCAATTGTAATCCAATGGATCAGCCACTAGCTCATGTGCAGCTTGGTGGGACTTATTTGGATGTAAATCAATGAATCTGTAATCTATCAATCACCAGTCTCAGGTGCCACTAGGCTAGGCAGCAGGATCCACTTGTAGTTCAGTGTATCTGTGTTTGACCACTAGGCTTAGGAACCACTAGCTGGATAGTAAGTTTCAATTGTAATCTAAAGAATCTGTGATTAGCCACCAGGCTAAGGGGCCACTGGGCTAGACTGAAAAATTCATTTGTAATTCAATTAGTTTGTAATCAGCCTCCAGGCCTAAGGGCCACTGGGTGGGACAAAACAACTTCATTTTGAACCAATGAATCCACTATCAGCCACCAGACTCACTCACTACTGTGTGGGGCTGACTGTCTGACCCAGCTGTAAGTCAGAGTGTTTATATTCAGATGCTTTGCCCAGGTACTGTTGGGCAAGTATGACTGACTCAGCTGGAAACCATTGAATCCACAATCAGCCACTAAGCTTACATGCCACAGTGTTTGGCTGATTGTCTGACCCATCTGTAAGTCAGAGAGTTTGTAATCCGCCACCAGGCCTAGGCTCTGCTGAGTGAGAAATACCACTTCAGGTGAAAACTATTGTATCAGACAGTGAAGGGCAGGAGCGGTTTATTTAGATGTGAATCAAAGAATTGTGATCAGGTGCCAGGCTTAGGCACTGCTGAGTGGGGCAGATTACTTCCAGTGGGTGGGGCTATGAGAACCCCTCATACTGAACCCATTTAGTGCAGTGAAGTCTGCCTGCGGTGTGGGTGATGATTCAGTACTGAGATCCCCACAGCTGCTTCCCCACTTCTGTCTTCCAAGCCTCTGCTGCAAACTCTCCCCATGTGTCTCCTGTCCACTCTGCTCTCCCTCTGCTGGAGCCCAGTGTAGGTGTGCAACAATCTACCTTCGTCATGGTCACCCTAGTAGTTCTCTGTCTCCTGTGCTCTCTTAGGCTAGTAAACTCCATGGCTTTCAGCCCTTCTCAGCTATATGTTGTTGTACTCTCCACCGTGTTGCTGTATGCTGGGAGACCCATCCGGGGGACCAGATCCCATGCTTCTCAGGTAAAGCCCCTGGTTTCGTCCCTTAGACTGCTGCCTCTGGTGGGGGCCAAGCCAGCCCTCTCATGTTTCTGTGCTTCCTACTAGTCATGTTGTGATGAAGTGTCCTCTTCTGTTCTGTCTGTTGCTATGACAGACTTCTTTCCAGCTGGTGTTCTGTTGGTAATTCCAACTGACTTTTTCTCCAAAAGAGTAATTCCAGATGGTACTTGGGAGGAGATTGTAGTTCCACTTATCCGCCATCTTGCCAAAACCTCTCTCTGCTCTGGGAGTTTTTCAATTATTGCTTCAATTTCACTAGTTGTTATTGGTCTATTACAGCTTTCTGTTTCTTCTTGATTCAGTTTTGGTGGATTATACATTTCCATAAATTTGTCCATTTCATCTAGGTTGCCATATTTCTTGTCATATAGTCATTTGTAGTAATTTCTGACAATCCTTTGTATTTCTGAAATATCAGTTGTGATTTCTCCTCTATAGTTTCTGGTTTTGTTTATTTAGGTCTTTTTTTTTCTTGATGAGCCTGTTAAAAGGCTTCTCAATTTTGTTTATTTTTTAAAGAACCAGCTCCTGGATTTATTGATTCTTTGAATTGTAGTTTTAGTCTCAAAGTCATTTAATTCTGCTCTGGTCTTATTTCCTTCTTTCTACTTGCTATGGACTTTGTTTGTTGTTGTTCCTCTAGTTCTTCCAGCCTTTTGGTTAGGTTTTATGTATAGGCTTCTTCTAACCTTTTGAGGTAGGCCTGTATTGCTATAAATTTTCCTCTGAGGAATGCCTTTACTGTGTCCCATAGGTTTTGGGCTGTTGTGTATTCATTGCCATTTGTTTCCAGAAACTTTTTTATTCTTCCTTGATCTCATTGTTAACCCATTTATTGCTTAATAGCATTTTATTCTGTCTCCATGAATGATAGTGCTCTTCTTTTTTTCCCTTGAGTTTGGTTCCTAGTTTAAAGTTTTGTGTAGCTTAGTGCACCTGTGATGTCGGGGATGAATCAGCCTGGGACCGCATTAGCTGCTTGCTCATTTCTCTCCTCAAAGCCACCACTCCAAATTCTCCTTATGCTTCTCCTGTCTACTCTGTCTTCTCTCTGCTGGAGCCCAGGGTATGTGAGTACCTTTGTATTTTCATTCATGGCCACTTTAGTAATTCTCTGTCTCTAATTCTCTCAGACTGCCAAACCCCATGGCTTTTTGCTTTTCACAGCTGGATGCTGTTTTACTCTCAGCTCTGTTACTGTAGGCTGCAAAGCCAGTGGAGCCCCTGGGTTCTCAGGTGGAGCCCCTGGTTCTGTCCCTTTGGCTGCTGCTGGTGGGAGCCCAGCCAGCCCTCTCTTATCTCTGCAATTCCTATCCATCATGTTGTGATGAAGCAGCCTCTACTGTTCTGTTGGTGGTTATGAGGTTCTTTGTAGCTGGTGTTCTGTTGGCTATTCCAGATGATTTTTTATCTCAGTTAAGTTGTAATTCCAGATTATTTTTATCTCAGTTAAGTTGTAATTCCAGGTTGGTTCTGGGAGGAGATTGGTGTAGCCCTGCTTGCTCCTACAGCATCTTGGAATCCCTGCAAAGTTTCTTTTGAGAAATCAGATAATAGTCTTATGGGAATCCCATTATAGGCAACTCTCTTCTTTTGCTGCTTTTAACATTCTCTCTTTATCTTTAACCTTTAGCATTTTAATTATAATATGTATTGGTGTAGTACTCCTTGAATCAAACTTTTTATGGAACTCCTGTGCTTTCTGGACTTGTATGTCTATTTCCTTTGCCAACTTAGGGAAGTTTATATTCATTATTTTTTTTTTTCAAACAAATTTTTAGTTCCTTGCTAGTCTTCTCCTTCTGTCACCCCTATGGTTCAGATGTTGGTACATTTCAAATTATCCCAGAGGTTCCTAATTCTTTCCTTTTTTCCAATTCTTGTTTTTTTCTTTAATTCTAGGTGAATATTTATTTCTTCCTTTTGTTCCAAATTATTTATTTGAATCCCAGTTTCTTCTCATCATTGTTTATTTCCTGTATATTTTTCTTTATTTTACTTTGTATAACCTTCACTTCTTCCTTTATTTTGTGGCCATACTCAATTATTTATCTGAGCATCCTGATCACCAGTATTTTGAATTCTGCATCTGATAGACTGGCTATATCCATTTCATCTAGTTCTTTTTCTGGGATTTTATTCTGTTTGTTTTTTGTTTTTATTCTGTTTGTGTATATGTGTGTTTTGTTTTGTTTTGTTTTGTTTTCATTAGGCCATATTTCCTTGCCTTCTCAAGTTGGCAGCATATGCAGATGTGGCTCTCCTCTTTGCATGTCCACATCAAATTTACTATTAAATACAGAAAAAAAAAAAAAAAAACCATCAGCCAGAACTCACAGAAATTAAGTTGAATAGAAGTGTGACAACTATGGAATTAAAGAAGCCGCATCCATCTAGATGAAGCCAGCAAAGTAGTGTCATGTCTGAGACTCCTTCAACCTGGATAATACTGTTTGACATGCCCTAGAGATCACCAAAGACTCTGCTCCACCTAACTTATAGGCCCACCCAAACTTCTTTATCATATGAATGATGGTCTTGGTTCATGCTTCAAAACTTCCTAAATTCTATCAAATAAGCAATAGCTGGTCTCTGTGAGCTCCTGGTATGGCACTGTTAGGAGACACCTTAGATTTCCAGTTTGGGGAATTTCCAAGCCCAACACAAGCAGCAGTCATCTCAGGTTGTTTTATAGCTCAGGTAGGGTGGCCCTGGGAAAAATACAGGTGGGGGCTGACCTTGGCCTGTACCACCCATGAAACCCCAGGGCCAGTGCACTCAGTCAACAGCTATAGACACATTGGAGCACCAACAACCTGCAGCTGCACAGTTGATCCTCCTCAGAGGACAGAGGTTCATTTTAAGTGGTCACAGCCAGTCCTTGCAGCTGACTGCCCTGTGTAATTCCCTCCTATTGATCTGCCAACAATAACCAAGGCTTAATTATAAGAGGAGGGTGTACTCAGCCTATATGAAGGGTGCACTTGGAGTACCCAGCTTGGGTAATAGGGGAGGACCCTACAGGACACCTACTATATTATGCCATACTATAAAGATACGGAGTCAAAGCAGCTTTGTCCTTTTATTATTCATATTATTTATTTATTTTTTCTTGTTATTCTTAAGAGGTCCCTTTAATATTTCTTGTAATACTGGTTTGGTGGTAACAAACTTCTTTTTAATTGTCTCATATGAGATCTTTGTATTTCCTTAAATTCTGAATGATAGCATTCTGGGGAGAGTAATCTTAGTTGAAGGACTTTATTCTTTTTTTTTTTTTTTTTTAATCACTTTGATTATTTTGTAGCAATATATACTGGCCTGCAAAGTTTCTTTAGAAAAACCAGCTAAAAGTTTTATGGGAGTTCCCCAGTAGGTAACATTTTTCTCATACTGCTTTTATGATTCTCTCTTTGAGGGAAGACTCCAAAACTCTTCCTATGAAGCCAGAATTATTCTCATCCCAAAACAAGGTCAAGACACAACAAAGAAAGAAAACTACAGGCCAGTATTGCTGCTGTACATAAATGCTAAAATCCTCAACAAAATCTTGGCAAACAGGATCCAGCAATACATCAGAAAGATCATACACCATGATAATTTGGGATACCAGGGACACAAGGATAGTATAATAAACACAAACCAATAAACATAAAACACCACATAAATAAAATGAAAGGCAAAAAACAAACGAAATGATGAAAAAGGTATTTGATAAAGTATAGTACCCATTTATAGTAAAAATGCTCAGCAAAGTAGGAATAGAGAGACAATACCTCAACATAATAAAGGCCATATCTGAGAAGCCTGCAGCCAACATTATAATCAATGGGCAAAACCTGAAAGCTTTCCCCTTAAGATTAGGTATAAGACAAGGGTGTCCATGCTCTTTACTTCTATTCAACATAGTTTTGCAAGTTTTGGCCACAGTAATCAGAAAAGAAAAGGGATTCAAAGACACCCAAAATGGAAAGAAGAAAATAAAACTGTCACTATTTGCAGATGGCATAATAGTATAAATAAAAACCCTATAGATTCCACCAAAAAACTACTCAATAAGTGAATTTCATGAAATAGCAATATCCAGAAATTGAAGGCATTTTACATACCAACAATAAAACATCAGAGACAGGAACTAGAAAAAAATCTATTTACTAGAGCAACAAGAAAAATAAAGTACCTAAGAATAAACTTAACCAAGGAGCAAAAAGACCTATACTTGGAAAACTACAGAACACTGGAAAAAAAAAAAAAAAAACAAAGATACAAATAAATGAAAGCATACATAATGCTCATGGGAAGAATTAACATTATAAAAATGTTTCTACTACCTAAAGAAATTTATATATTCAATGCAATTCCTATTAAAATACCAATGACATATTTCACAGATATAGAGAAATATTTCAAAAATTTATATGGACTCTCCACTTCTATTCAACACTTTTGGAAGCTCTAGTCACAACAATCAGACAAGAAAAAGGAATCAAAGGTATCCAAATTGGAAAGGAGGAAGGAAAACTGTCATTATTTGCAAATGACATAACAATGTACATAGAAAACCCTATAGACTCCACTAAAAAACTATTCCACCTAATAACTGAAGTTGGCAAAATAGCTGTATACAAAGTCAATATCCAGAACTTGAGGGCATTTTTATACACCAACAATGAAACATCAGAGATAAAAGCTAGAGAACAAATCCCATTTACCATAGCAACAAGAAAAATAAAATACTTAGGAATAAACTTAACCAAGAAAGTAAATGACTTGTACTCAGAAAAGTATGGAACACTGAAGAAAGAAATTAAGAAAGACACAAATAAATAGAAGCACATACCATGTTCATGGTTGGGAAGAATTAACATCATTAAAATGCCCATACTACTACCCAAAGCCATCTACAGATTCAATGTAATCCCTAATAAAATACCAACATTATATTTCACAGAATTAGAACACTTAAAAATTAATATGGAGTCAAAAATGACCCCAAATAGCTACAGAAATCCTTAGAGATAAGACAGAAGTAGGATGAATCACACCACTAGATATCAAGCTATATTACAAAGCCATGGTTACCAAAACAGACTGGTACTGGCATAAGAACAGACAGATTAATGAAACGGAAGAGAGAGCCAAGAAATAAACCTAGGACTCTATGGGCAACTAATATTTGACAAAGGGGGAAGGAACATAAAATGGAGTGCAAATTGCCTCTTCAACAAGTGGTGTTGGGAGAACTGGACAGGCACATGCAAAAAAATGAAACTAGACCACCAACTTCCACCATACACCAAAGTAAACTCAAGATGTATATAAGACTTAAACATAAGCCAATGAAAGTGGAACAAGTTCTCTCCAAAGAGTGGAAGAGGGAAGTTTTTTCCCTGAATGAGTCACATGATTCACACGACTGCTGGGTTTAACATTTCCTATAGCCTGAGTTCCAGAACTTATTCCCTCCACTTTTATTTTTACAGCAATATTAATTCCATTCCTATGAACTGAGATTTGGACAAGTTCCTTGATGATTTTAAAAAGCATATTAATAGTGATTCATGATGGGCCTCAAGGTAAGAAAAAAACTCACAAAATTTCTGCATGATTCCACTTATTTAAGATAATAAATTTCTTAGATTTTATACATTTTTCTATCCCTTAGTCTTACCAGAAAAAAACTGAGGGGGACATTTTAAAACTTCTTTTTTTTTTTCTCTTTGAGATGTAATATTAAGTTTATTTTATCTCTGTAATTTACATTTTTTTAAATTTAGTGGGAAAATCTTTTTCTTTTTAATTTTATTGTTGTTGTATTACATCCATCCCCTTTTTGCTCCCCTCCATCCCCTTTCCCACCAACCCATTCCCCCCAAAGTCAATCCCAAATGTTGTCCATATCCATGGTTCCTTTACACTAGGATCTTGGCTAAGCTGCTCCCCTTCTTTACCTCTGCCTCCCCCCTCCCCACAACCCCTTTCCCCCTGACCACTGCAGGCCTATTCCTTGTATTCATACACTTGGTTCTGTTTTGCTTGTTGTTAGTTTTGCTCATTATTGCCCTGTAATGGGTGATATCATATGATACCTGTCCTTCACTGACTGGCTTATTTCACTAAGCATAATACTCTCCAGTTCCATCCATGTTGTTGCAAAGGGTACAAGTTCCTTCTTTCTTTTTGCCATATAGAATTCCATTGTGTAAATGTACCAAAGTTTTTTGATCCAATCATCCACTGATAGGCACTTAGGATGTTTCCAGCACTTAGCTATTGTAAATAGTGCCACTATGAACATAGGTGTGCAGAGGTTCTTATGAATTGGTGTTTCAGGATTCTTTGGGTGTAGTCCAAGTAGTGGAATTGCTGGATCAAAAGGCAGTTCCATTTTTAGTTTTTTAAGGAAACCCCATACTGTTTTCCACAGTGGCTGTACCAGCCTACACTGCCACCAACAGGGTATGAGGGTTCAATTTGCCCCACAACCTCACTAACACTTGTTGTTTGTTGATTTGCTGATGATTGCCATTCTGACAGGTGTGAAGTGGTATGTTATTGTTGTTTTAATTTGCATCTCTCTGATGACTAGTGATGTCAAGCATTCTTTCATATGCTCCTGGGCCCTTTGTACATCTTCCTCAGTGAGTTGTCTGTTCAGGTCCTTTGCCCATTTTTTAATTGGGCTGTCTGTCTCCCTGGTGTTGAGTCGCAATAGTTCTTTATATATTTTGGAGATCAGACCCTTGTCTGAGGTATCATTGGCAATTATCTTTTCCCATACAGTTGGTTCCCTTTGAATTTTGCTGATATTTTTCTACAGCTGAACAGAAACTTTTCAATTTGATATAGTCCCATTTGTTGATTCATCCTTTTATTTCCTTTGCCCTTGGTGAAGTATCAGTAAACATATTTCTGTGTAGGATATCCAAAAGTTTACTGCCTATATTTTTCTCCAGGACCTTTATGGTGGCACTGCTTATGTTTAAATCCTTTATCCATCTTGAGTTTATTTTGGTGTATGGTGTAAGTTGGTGGTCTAGTTTTATCTTTTTGCATGTTGCTGTGCAGTTCTCCCAAAACCATTTGTTGAAGAGACTGTTTTTACTCCATTGGATGTTCCTTCCCCCTTTGTCAAATATGAGTTGACCATAGAGTCCTGGGTTAATTTCTGGGCTCTCTATTCTGTTCCATTGATCTATATGTCTATTCTTATGCCAGTACCATGCTGTTTTGATGACAGTAGCCTTGTAGTATTGTTTGAAGTCTGATATTGTGATTCCTCCTACCTTGTTCTTCTTTCTCAAGATTGTGGTGGCTATTTGTGGGCGTTTTTGGCTCCATAATAAATTTTTAGAGTATTTTTTCTATTTCTGTGAAGTCTGTCATTGGTATTTTAATTGGGATTGCATTGAATGTGTAGATTACTTTGGGTAGTATGGACATTTTAATGATGTTAATTCTTCCAATCCACAAACATGGTATATGCTTCCATTTATTTGTGTCTTCCTTGATTTCTTTGTTCATTGTCCTGTAGTTTTCTGAGTACAGGTCTTTTACCTCCTTGGTTAAGTTGATTCCTAGGTACTTTATTTTTCTTGTTGCTATGGTAAATGAGATTTGTTTTTTCGCTTCTATTTCTGATGTTTCATTATTGGTATACAAAAATGCTTTTGATTTATGGATATTGACTTTGTACCCAGCTATTTTGCTAAATTTGCTTGTTAGGTCAAGTAAGTTTTTGGTGGAGCCAATCGGGTTTTGTATGTACACTATCATATCATCTGCAAATAATGACAGTTTGGGTTCCTCCTTTCCAATTTGGATACCTTTGATTCCTTTTTCTTCTCTGATGGCTATAGCTAGAACTTGCAAGACAATGTTGAATAGAAGTGGAGAAAGTGGGCAGCCTTGTCTTGTTCCTGATCTTAGGGGAAAAGCTTTCAGTTTTTGTCCATTAAGTATGATGTTGGCTTCAGGTTTCTCATAGATGGCCTTTATGATGTTGAGGTATGCTCCCTCTATTCTCATTTTGCTGAAGGTTTTTATCATAAATGGTTGCTGCACTTTACCAAATGCTTTTTCAGCATCTATTGATATGATCATATGGTTTTTATCTTTCAATTTGTTGATGTGGTGTATTACATTTATTGATATATGAATGTTGTATCATCATTGCATCCCTGGGATGAAGCCCACTTGATCATGGTGTATGATCTTTGTAATATACTGCTGAATCCGATTAGCCAATATTTTGTTGAGAATTTTAGCATCTATGTTCATCAGAGATATTGGCCTGTAGCTTTCTTTCTTAGTTGTATCTTGCCCTGGTTTTGGGATTAGAATAATATTGGCCTCATAGAAAGAGTTTGGGAGTCATCCCTCTTCCTGAATTTTTTGGTATCGTTTGAGGAGGATAGGAGTTAATTCTTTTTTAAATGTTTGGTAAAATACAACTGTGTAGCCATCTGGTCCAGGGCTTTTGAGCTTTGGGAGATTTTGGATTACTTCTTTATTTTCACTAGTTGTCATTGGCCTATTCAGGCTTCCTGCTTCTTCTGGGTTCAGTTTTGGTAGATTATACCTTTCCAGAAATGTGTCCATTTCATCCAGGTTGTCATATTTTTTGTTATATATTGTTTGTAGTAATTTGTTACAATCTTTTGTATTTCTGAGGTATCAGTTGTGATTTCCCCTCTTTCAGTTCTGATTCTGTTCATTTGGGTCCTCTCTCTCTTTTTCTTGATGAGTCTGGATAAGGGCTTGTGAATTTTGTTTATTTTTTTCAAAGAACCAGCTCCTGGTCCTGTCGATTCTTCGAATTGTAGTTTGAATCTCTGAGTTATTTAGTTCTGCTTTGATCTTGATGATTTCCTTCCTTCTACTTGCTCTGGGCTTTGTTTGTTGTTGCTCCTGTAGTTCTTGCAGCTTTGTGGTTAGGTCGTTTTTATAAACTTCTTGTAACCTTTTTTGGAAGGCCTGTATTGCTATAAATTTCCCCCTGAGAACTGCCTTTGCTGTATCCCATAGGTTTTGGGCTGTTGTGTGTTCATTGTCATTTGTTTCCAGGAACTTTTTGATTTCATCTTTGATCTCATTGTTGACCCTTTCATTG